>LUCW03000631.1:22500-48195 GCA_001586965.3 Sphaeroforma sirkka
ATTTACGTTTTATTTCAATCGATCGGATGAGCGACTGGAATTGAGTACGATGTGCGGTGGGTTGCCACGGTTTTTTATTTCTACATCTATTGTCTGTATAGTTCTTTTCGAGTTCTAAAGTGTTCATATGTTGTTCTGTTTGCTGAGTTGTCATTAGATCTGGAAGCATGCCCAGTGCCGTATCTGCATGGATGAGGAAAGTCAGTTGGCAGAAAGGTGATGCACTGGAACCAGAGAGCTATAAACATTTGCTCGGGTATGTTCTTTTCGTCCATTTTCTGCTCTTATCTATCTTTGCCTGCATTTAAGTGTTGCTTGCGCGTGCCTGCTAGGCCTATGCGCCTATGCTAGTACTTAGTGATTGAATCCATTTTGTTGTCTGCAGCTTGCGATTCAGCAATGATATTGCTTCAATTTAGCTCGGACATGCGCAAATTCACCATCGTCTTCTTCCCGTGACTGATTTGAAGTGCACTCTCCAACCATATACACACGTGATCAAATTAGCACGACTACAGCCGTTGTACATGCTGTGGGCGCCTTGCTCGAAGATCAAACATACAAGAGCTACATCAAACCTAGTGCCAGCACATCGGGTGCTTCTAAAAGCGTGGTATGTGCGACCATCCATAGTATATCGTGCGTTCCCGTTCTGAGTTCTGCTCTGTTTGAAACTGTTACTTGTGCGTCAATTCGCGTACCAAACCATTACATTTGTGATATAACGCTGCTCATGGACTGTATGTGTCATAAATCATTGACGGTATTGATTGCTTTCCACGAGTCCAGAATCTTGATAGCTGGCCAGGCTATGATTGTGCCATGCGCAAGTCTCATATTTCCGTCGCCGTTACTTGGCAACGCTTAGCTGAAGGGCCACTTGTTCGTTTACAATTTGTGTTGCTTTTTTATTAACGTTGTATCACTTTCGTGACTCAGAAATATGAAGTCGTGAATCGTGACACAGCCGACAAGGCAGCTGCTGCCGCCAGTGAACACAAGAACGTTGAGGTGAGCGCAACAATTGACTGGGAGGGGGGAGGGTTTTTTGCTTTCCTATTTTTGTCCGTCACTTTGTAAAGCTGTTCTCTTGAACTGCAATTACTTCCTTTCTGATCTTCGCAAGTGTTGTTTGAATTGTGTGGTCAGAGATCAGGTTCGATTGTATAGTGTTCACCAACGTGTACTGAACTTCGACAGTTTTCTCATCCCTAGTTTATTTTTTATGTACTATTATCCAGACTTTTGTGTATATCTCAGCCGACTCTGCGCCGCCTTTTGTCGATAAGAGATATATTAGTACTAAACGAGAAGCTGAGCAACTGATCAAGGCTCACTCAGAGTACAAAACGGTCATTCTTCGACCAGGTAGGCGGTGGCCTTCTGCGTCCTGAGAATTCGTGTTTGTACGGATAAGAATCCGCAAACTGATTCATAGATATTCAGTGTTTGAGTTTACGCTATCGCCGCTTGTATACCTGACTTTGTTTACGAAATTCAATTTCTCCTAGTTGATTTATATTGCGCAATTTGTAGTTAATTTTCAGTGCGTGCTTGGTTATTCATTTCAAACTTATCAACTTGCTGAAGAAATATCCATTAGCATCACTGAAAAAGAAATGGTGTAAAATTATCTCTAGGATTTCTTTTTGATGACTCTGACATGACGACATCAGCGATGGCGCTCGGCATAAAGTCTTTAGGTTGTCTAAGGTATTTTTTTGTGAGTTGAATAAAAAATTGCTTCGATCCTTACTGTAATTGTGTAATGAGATCATATGTCTCGGGCTGTTGTTAATGCCCAGTCTAGGTTATAATTTTATTGATGCTTTCGCTATTTGATGATACTTCGTTGTTGAAATACAAGATCCGATCACACTATTGTTGTTCAATTATACATCTTGCAGTTCCAGGTTAGGCGTGGTACGCACTTTAACCCCGCCGCCCCTGTAAGCGTATCGATCTTGGCTCAAGCTACTGTACAAGCCGTGCTAAAGGGTGACTGCGAAGGCACATTCGGGCCTGAAGACATACCGATACTCGCGCAGCAAGCCAATTAAATGTAGAGAGCAACATAATTCAATGTACACGAACTGAGATTGAGTATCATGTTGTTGATGTCACATTAATAAATAGGTGTTGCATCTGTCTATCAAGAGCTATGTATCTATGCGTATGCCTATGGTTGGTGAGGTGAATGATACTTTCTTTCAGTTTTAGCGCGGCCCTTATTCCCTTATATATATATATATATGTATGTATGTATGTATGTATGTATATATATATATATATATATATATATATATATATATATATATATATATATATATATATATAAATATGTATACATATATCCATATATATATATATAATGCGTGTGTGTGTGTGTGTGTACGTATGTATGTACGTATGTAGTATATATATATATGTACGTGCGCGTGCGCGTGTGTGTTTTATGTCTTGTGTATTGTGTGTGTATGTTGACGCATATATACATATTATTATATTATATATATATATATATATATTATATATATATATATATATATATATATACGCGCGTAATATTTGATCCATATATATAATATATAATAATAATATTATATATATATATATATATATATATATATATATATTTATTTATTTATATATATATATATATATATATATATATTATATACGCATATATAATATACATAATATATATATATATTATAACCATACGCGTGCGTGTATGTGCGTCTGGTTGTTTTTTGTTTCATGTGTGGGCGTGTCCATGCAACGCAAGCCCATGTATAATATAATATATATTATTATTACGTGTGTGTGATGATGTGGGCGTGTGTTGTTGATTTATATTATTATTATATATATGCATATATAAAAATCAACTCTATCCATACCCCTACATCCTTTATTTTATATTATCCATATTACATATGTGTGCATGCATGCATACCATTATATATATTATATATTATTACATATAATATTATTATTATTATTATTATATATAATATTATAATAATATATAATATACATATGCATTATCATGGTACATAATATGTATATATGTAATATATGTATTAACCATATGCATTATATATGCATATAATAATAATATTATATATATATACATACATATTAATACATATATACATTATGCATGTGTGTGCATGCATACGTACATGCAATATGTAATATACATATAGTATTACGTATGCATGCATGTATGTGTACGCATGCATGCATGTATGCATGTATGTACATATAATATGTAATATTATATATATAACGTAATTATATATATATATATATATATATATATATATATATATATATATATATATATATATATATATATATATATATATATATATATATATATATATTATATATATATATATATATATATATATATATATATATATATATATATATATATATATATATATATATATTTATATTTATATATATATATATATATATATATATTAATACGTCCTTTGTACAATCCTTGAGGGTGTTGAGCTTCAAGTTATTAAGCTAAGAGAAGTGTGGAGATAAGAAATTGCTCCCAATATATGTGCGAGAAAAATCACTAGGAAAATGCTATCAAATATCGAAAAAATATTTTATTCGAAATTTGGCTAGTGGACAAATGTCGGAACACGGTAGCAACGACAACCAACAAGCTAAATATACAAAGTTTTCCATTGCTAAAGCGTAACAGCAGCGGACGGAGAGGGGTAATCGGGAGTTCTAAGGAAGGATGTAAGAATCCGCTCAGCCCATTAAATGCAACGAATTCCAGGCGATGGAGACGATTAAAGATACACCGAGATAGAAGATGCAACTTGAGCGTGACGAGAGCAGCCGCACGAATAGCAGCAAGCAGCCACAATACGCTGAAGGAATGGACTAGATCGATGATTCAGTAGACGATCTGCCGAGTGAAGATTATGAGGCTACGACAGAAGGCATAACGCACGCAAGGCAAAAGGGGTGACACTAGTCGCAGACCAGTAGCTCACCTTAGCTCTAAACCCCGACAAGAGATAGAGGTAGTGAACTTTCTACTATAGAAATCCATATGCACCGACTAAAGTTTGGGTCCAGATTGAAGTTTGGACTCAAAGAGAGAAGTTCGAAACTCAGTAAAAGTTCGGGGCCAAGGGCAAGTTCGGAACTCAGTAGAAGTTCGGTATAAAGGTGAGTTCGGAAAAATAATGGAACGAAAAATATCAGACAGGATTTTTTTAACAAAAGAAACCTCGTATGGTTTTCAGAGAAAATTCGATACAAATGGTAGCCATACAAAACACAATTGTCCACAAGGCAGAGAAAAGAATATGTATTAGAGTGTGTTTGCTAATAGGATGAGTGCCGCGTTCTCATATGCAAGCCGCTAATGAAGCAATACCGAAGATGTTTTTCTAAAGGTAAATATTTGAAGCTTCACTCCAAGGTCCTTTTCTCGCATTCCAAACGCAACATATAGGAGTGTAAGCCTAAGGCAGGACTTGAATTGTAGGCAGCACATTAAACTGTCATACACAAGTCTAGAATGTCGCCCATGAACAATTTGACTGATCACGGTGTGATTATTGTAGAATTGATTGGAGACCAAGTAAGAACTTGCACAATCTGAATATAGGAAGTACGAGGCTAACCTTGCAGTTCTGCTTAAAGCAAAAGGACGAAAGGGCACCAATACATATAATCATCAAGTATATAACAATATTGTTTACAAATACTAAAGCTTATTTGAACAACTGGTCTAGTACCAGTGATATAATAGATGATCAGAATGGTGCAGCGGCTAACAATTACTTCAAACAGGCAGTCTAAAAGCAGACACTGCTGACCTTGGTGGATCCGAAATTGGATGCTTTTGAGCGTGAACAAAAATGAAGACTACCTTATAAAGTTAGCCAAAAAAAAAACACTGAAAACTAGGGTCATGTATTTTTGCTACCGGTGGCACCATTTTAAAACATACTGATTTCAGTGTCAATGTAGCAAATATGACAGTACATTCGTGTGCTGAGCTTCAAGAGATGTTATATGGATTTAAGGCTGTAATTGAGAACGATAGCGTCATTTTGGACTTGTTGACAATAGTCTGACAATGCCCACCACCACCTTAAGGCAAAGGATACAAAATGGGTAGAAGGTCAGCTCAGCGCTCAATACAAGTCCACTGACTCGAAATATCAAACCTCGTATTAAATGTTCGCGTCGTAATTACTCCAATACTACAGTTGTTTGACTTCAATAATTGACTCTCACAGATACACCGAATTTTATTCCAACAAAAGAATTTCGGTTGTATAAACTGGAAAATACGGCAAGACTAAAATCTAAACCAGAGAAGGACAGAAGGTTATTGACGCCACGACGTCAACGACCCGCCTAACCAAAGCAGGAAGAAAAATAAGAAAGACAATATCGAAAAGGCTTTCGCGAAGAAGATAGATATGGTCTGCGCAATCACTAACTGTGTTGGAAAGTGGTGTACAATCCGGCTAGCGATAGATACAGTTGCCTACAGAAGATAGATATGGTCTGCGCAATCACTAACTGTGTTGGAAAGTGGTGTACAAACCGGCTAGCGATAGATACAGTTGCCTACCTTTACACAAATTTTGTGAAGAATGTAAGGGAAACGGACGACAACACCAAAATACTTGTAAAAATGCGAACACTGTCAAGACTATAGATATACAGAAGGAATGAAGTTAATCCAGAATATCAAGTTCCTGACATAGTAGAAGAACGTTTTTAGGTAAAATCCTAACTTTGATAGTCAGATCTATAGATACTTTGGAGCTGAAGAACTTTTTAGTAGACAGTAGGATGTAGGTGGTTATTCTAGGAACAATCGTTTTCCACCAAACATTAAGAGGATGTATATAATTGAATAATCACAGAGCAAGATAACCTACTGAAAAAATATAACAACTCTAACTGGGATGTACCCGTCTATGCGTTAAATGGAATGGAGAGCTATAAGCACAAAGTAATGGAGTCCTAGGTGCAGTACACTAGCTTGGTGATTTGTTTTTTGTTTTTTTTGTTTTCAAAAAGTTGGAGAATTTAGACTTATTTGATAACTGAGAACGGAAAGCTTGGAAGCCCATCAAAACTTTATTGACGACTTCGTTCGTCTATCTGTCTGTCACGATTCAGGCCACATTAAAAGGTCAAAAAAAAGTATCCCACTTATTTTCCCGTTTGGTATACAGAATCCTCTGAAAAGATACTTTGCAGAAATTTGACACCAACAATGAAATGTATCCGATCATAAATATCAAAATAGACGGGATTGCCAACAGTACAACACTTAGCTAAATTCCCAATACTCGAAATTGGGGAGGCGTTCCTAAATTCGATATCAAAAGCTTAACGCTTTAGGTTCCCATATTGGAGACGTGTTTTGTACAGCCGTGAACTTTTATAGCTGGGCGATAGATTAGAAGAATTTGACCAATCGGTATCAGATTAATCTTAGCTGTTGACTTGAAATATATCTTGACCGAGGCAGTGATGAGACGGACAAGTGTCTCGGTCTATTTTTCCCTTATATTTAAGTTCACTACTGAGGGCTGAAGCTAATCTTTTTTCTTCTAAAATATCAGCGTATTTACGTTTACATCTATTACAGTGCTAAACTGTCAGCCTGATGAAACCGACTTTGTATCTTTATGTCTATAACTGATCTATACTATGAAAACAAAGATAACTACGCCTACTAATATCATCACCTACCCTCGAACAGCGCTGTAAGACAGGGGATGATGAGGTGGAAACCTACCCCGTGATAAAAAGCGACAGAATAAAATCGACGCTGTTGGAACCAAAACTCGAAGCAGAAACCGCCGATTTTGAGTGACTCGGATGACGAATCTTTATCGCACCTTGCGAAGGAACGCAAGGACATTCAGCAAAAGATGTTAGAAGTTTAAGACCAAAGGTATATTCGTTGATACTGACAGAAGGCGCTAGTGAAAAGAAGTCAACAACGAGGATTATGACCGATGAACCTGACGAAGGCTCAGACCGCATACGACAACAAATGCTGTCTTAATGAGTATCGGATGAGATCAGTGAGGGATGTAGATGACTGATAATTGAGATTCCGAGGGCTTTCAGACGTCTTCCCTAAGAAAACCGCAACTAGCTAGTATTTTCAGAAAAAGTGCCGACGAGATGAGTACGGAGAATGACCAGATACAGAGTGAGATTCGAGAGTAGCAAGAACTGATCAGGAATGTTTACAGACGTTTGGGAAATGATGCCTGATGGCAAAGTGTCGCCGAGGTATATCTTGCATGTGGCGGTGAAATGATTTGGACCGAAGTTGTTCAAGAACGCAGATTCCGTAGCGTAGGAGGCCTGAGGTACCACCCAAGTGTTGGTGACAGGATAACCCGACACCTTCACAAACCTATTCTGGTATGCCAATAAGGGCTACCTACATGATTTTCAACTCAGATCTCCAGCTGTCAAAATACACTATAATAACGGTCTATGAAGCGATATCAGTGGAAAGAATTAATCTTGCCTCGCCCTCAAATACGTGCCATCACAAGGATAGGATTCAACTGAGACAGAAGAAGATTACGAATGAATGCGTGCCCAGCATCAAACGAGTCTACTCAACTTGAAGCTTCCGCCGGGACAAGCGCGGATCTATGGTTATACCGATAAGATGTAGCGGGTTGTAACAATTACAGGAGTGACAATATAAACACAGGTGAACATGACAAAGCAAATGTGTACCTGACCTTGACCAGTCTTCATCAAGACAAGATGAACTCTGAGCTTCGTGTGATCCAAATCGAGAGGATTGTAGCGAGCAAGAAAACCATGCCATAGGTAAGTTACCTACGACATGTATATCGGATTGTAAGGATCGACATGAATGGATAGACACCGAAGGCTTGGCAAGCTTGTCGAAAACCTTGAAGAGTTTGGCTAAAGTGTGCTGACAGCAAATCTTTGCAAGAATCTCTGGCACGTCATGTCGAGACGGTTGTATTATCATGGGACGTAAAAAAGTTGATTTTCTACTGGTAGGCTAAAGACAAGCATAATCATCGGCAGGTATACTCATAGTGCACAACGCACGATGCTTTTAGTTTTTTCATACGTATTTGTGTGCGTTGACTTTATGCAAACGTTCACTACTCATACAGCTAAGAAAACATATGCAATATATGCAATACAAACGAATAGTAGATTTGGAGGGATAAACGCTGGCCACTATGAACTTTGGATACATGACCACATGACACTATAAGAGAGAATTGTACAACACAGAATAATTGGTGAGCAGCAAGATTTGGAATCCAGTATCTGATTTTGGAAGCACGAATGAGCAGTTTGGCGGTGTTCGTTGTATAAAACCTGAAGCAAACACATAAGATATTCAAAGAAAACCCCTTAACAGCAAATGGAGCATGGTTGGCTAAGAAAAATTGGGAGTGCCTGTACCAGATCTCTCGGTATCGAATAGAGTACAAAAGTGAGGGTCTGCAGTTACAGCCCACTGAAGATTTTGAGTCCCTTGCGTTAGAGTGGAACAGATGTCAAATGTAAATGAACATACGGTGTTTCTTAACCGGAAAGCTTACAACAGTATGCAAATATTCTCTCAACGACAACAGTATCAAGACAAAGTTCATGGCTGGCGCTGGAGCTCAGTTTAAAGAACTGAATATAATTTTACCCAGTACCACCCAAGGTGGGATCTTATCACGAACAAAGATAGAAAGGGATTCTATATATAGGGGGCGCAAGACAAATGACGCATCTAGTACAATTACAACAGTAGATGATAATATTGAACCCAAAGCATCGCCGTGCCGGATAAATCACAAAGTGTGCCTAATACACAAAAGCGGTTTGTACCATTCTTTCAAATACCCACGTAAAGAATATTAACGACCGTGGCCCTCTGGATTAGGGTCTCGAGCGGAAATCAAGTTTCTCTCTACGACAGGCCCGGTGGCAATATCGTTGGTGCAAATGTATATAGGCTGTTTGTGCCTCAGTTAATTGGAGAAATTTTAACGGACTAATATGCGACCCAAATTATTGGTGATCTGAAATAATTTGGGTTATAACCGAATTAGAATGGTACGGTATTATATATATAGTTTTGAACATATGTATGTAGTATACACTTTTGGGCAACATACAGGAGGATCATATGTGCCAAGGTAGTTGTGTGTTGTGCTATTGTGTTTGGTGTGTTGTGTTATTATATCGAACGGTTATGTTAAACGGTATCATCACAGAATAGGTGTGATGTCATTGTCCATCTACTGATTGAGATTTGAGCGGGACAAAAAGCGCCACAACCGTAGCTGTTACCAACGCATAGTAACATACTTCATGCCCACAAACGTGTACTATTTATAAACACATATACTTTTCTTACCAGTAGCTGGAATGTCAGTTTCCAAAACGACCTATTAGGGGACACTATTGGGCCACTACATAGTGGTAAACGTAGCCCCTAGGGTGTGATAAGTGTGGTCTTGCTGTTGTCCCTGTAAACTTCGATGGATATTTCTATGTTTTAAACTATGTTATATAAACTAAGATACAATTTAAGTCAGTTAGGATTTAGCAGTGGAAGCTTGTGTAAGAAAGATCGGGACTGCCTCTTGGTCGATCACACAGGACGTACCTCTGGCTGTTCTCTATTAAAGAAATTTTCGCCAGAAGTACTAAGTGTTCATGACCACATGCCTAATTTGTAGATAGACATAAGAACGTAAGTCAAGTTAATACATTGGCTAATATAAATGAAGTTCCATCTGAAGAAAAGTTAAAAAAAGAAAAAGACTTATTGGATTTTGGAGATTGGCGGGAGGACCAATCCCTGTAAGTAGTAGTTCAGAGATTATAAAATTTAGTTTATAATATCCTACATCTACTATCGTCTCAATTAGGTCCAAGTAAATGAGTCATACCAAATACTCAGGCTATTGGAGCCATCAAAGTGCATTTAGAACACTTTGGAAATATTGGAAAATGAATTTGTATTAAATTATTTTAAATACAATTTAAAACCAATTTGTTATCTCATTTGATCTTGATATTTTAGACTGACCGGAGGCCGTATTTCTACATAGCCCCCAGTAGCTTTTAGGACTACGGACGTACGTGAAAGTACGATCTAGTTCGTAAAGCGAAAACCAAAGTAAACCGGGTTCGGTCATGGCTTATCGAGTAAGTATGTGCATATATGTACAAGTTCAAGACTCATGTTGTACTCTATGTCGCTTAGTATTTGGTCCAGTAACCATTTCCGATGTAGGTGTCTTACGTTTATTACTTGGTAAGGTAATAGCCAAAGGTTGTTCTTCATTAGTAAGTAAGTTCGAAGAATTTTCTGCTCTGTTGGTAATCAAATCAGAAAGCTTAGTCACATAGGAAGTAGGTGGCAAATAGGGAATTTCATATCCATCCGGGTTTGTAGTCACCTGAGGAAACCCTTTCCGTTTATCTCGTGTGTTCTTATGTAAACGCTTATTCCATTTCTTATTAAAAATACGAAGGAAGTCGCGAGATTCACGAAACGCATCGGAGGTTTGCCAAGATACTGTTCCATCCATGAAACGGGTCTTGTAGTAAGGGATGTTTTGTCAATTATATTTTTGACTTGTGACTTTATAACTGGGACATCAGAATCAAATGAGCGAGCGAATGAGAGTTCGGAGGTAGGGATACAGTGAGTGCCTAGATTAGTTGCGCTAGTACCATCAATGTTATTCACTTCGTAAGTATCACTCTTCTCATCATGGTAGGAAATAACAAAAGGTCCGATTGTCTTAAGAGAGTTCGGTAACGTTGGCGTTTCGATTTATAATGTTAACGTAATCGCCGACTTTGAACTGAACAATGTTCTTAGTGTTATTCCATCGGTCATACGCTTTAAGTAGGACGCGATTCTTGTGCTCGAGTAAACAGGGGTAAACAACGTTCTATATATGCTCGATCTTCTATAGCCACGGGGTAACGTGTTTCTCGGGCGCAGTTTTATCAAACATTGCTTGTAATTCACTATAGCGGCCAAAGAAATAGTGAAACGGGAGGTGTTCCAGTTTGAGGATTCATGCAGTTATTCATTTGAGTCTGAACCCATCTCAAATGATAAGGCCGCATATCCTCAACGTCATCTAGTGCGGTACGCAATAGCTTCTTTAATTCTCTATGACGTGTCTCATTTGCACCCTGCATTTGAGGTTTATAAGGAACACCACGCCTATGGGTCATGCCTGATACGAGTATAAGTGCCTCCATTACGTCGGTACAAAACTCACTACCGTTATCAGAACATAGTACTCGGGGGAAACTGAAGTCATTAAAGACGTGATAGCATAACTCTGCCACTGTTTGCGGGCGTTGGTTCGTATTGCATAAAGCAAGTTATAGCCCGAAGCCACACATAAGAAATGACATATATATACATCGCCAGTATGCTTGGATCGCGGGAGCTTAACCAAATCTACTATGACTCGGCGCATCGGTTGGTCTTCTGTCACACTTTTTAGGGGTGCCCAACCGTAGCGCTTGATCTGATTCTTTTCACAATCAGTACAGCGTCGGTATACTTCACGTATGGTTTCTTTCAGCGCCGGGTAATCAAGCCCTGCACGAATAGCCATCTTATAAGTATGCTCATATGCTCGATGAGTTAAATTATGTATTATTTTAACTCTACTTTCGAGCTCTTCTAAGTCAGTCCTGTGTAATGCTGGCTGGATGAACCATAGTCTCGTTAGATAGAGCAACTTCAGTATCAGGAGGGGTAGACTCCCGAGATACGTAATTAACAACATTAAATTGTTGAAGTATCTTCTTCAGTTGTTTCGCAACTCCTGGCTGTTTTTTGAGCAGCGCTTTAAGTAGTTGAGTGCGAGCTTCAGGTTCTCTTAGAACTTTGAGTATTTGATCCATGGCCTTAGCTAGTTCCATGTTTTTACGATCGAATGCCGTCTCAATCGGCATTACCTCGACTGCAATCTTATTGGGTGCATGTGTTGTACAAGTCTTGAGCTTTTCTTCTCCTTAGACTCATCTAGTTTAGCTAAGAACTCGGTTGAGGATTTCCACTTAGTGGTACCTGCAGGACCGATGCGACAAACGATGGTGTGTTTCCAAGGTGTCTTCTGAATGGAACAGGATCCCTGATACAAGAACGTGTCGGTTTCACGTAAGTCAAGTTGAAAGGCATCACCTTTAGGATGAGTCAACGACCTACAATCAGAAACCTGTTTGTTATGTTCTGCGGCGAACATATCAATAGTAAATGGACCCCATCTTGATTGAGCAAGGTTAAACCATTTCTTGTTAAGCATCCTATCGATTGCTAATAACTCTTTAAGTGTTTTCTGGTAGTCAGGGACACGTCGAGAGAGCATGTCAGGAAGATGATTATTTATTCCTGGTATGTGTGTACTGTTAAAAGCGAACTTAGCAATAGTGTCATGCCAGCGGCTCACCAACTGTGAATCAGGGTTCATGTCTTTTAAACATGTGAAAGACTTTTGATCACAGGCGACAGTGAAGTAACTTCCATAAAGGTAGTCTTTAAACTGTCTTAGCGCAGTAACTATAGCAAGGAGCTCTTATTTAACGGTAGAGTAATTCCGTTGACTCGTATTATAACTCTTGCTAAATAATTGTATGTAGCGTGGTTTACCCTTTATCGTTTGGTATAGCACTCCACCTACCGTTCGGTCCGAAGCGTCGGTTGCTACTTGGAATGGGACGCCATCCACAGGGTATTGCATTATGGGTGAGTCCATAACTTTACTTTTGACTAGCTTAAATGCATCATCACATTCTCTAGTCCAGAGTCTTTCCAAAGGTGTTTTATGCAGCCGTAGGTGAAAGACTTTGAGTAATGAGAAAGATGAGGTACCGAATCCGAGAAGAAGTTAACAAACCCACACACAGAGTTCACATCTCTTCTTGTAATCGGTGTTGATAAATCCAACAGAAATTGTTTCTTGCCAGGATCAATTTCTACCCCTGCTGCAGATACCTTGTAACCAAGTACGTCTATAGTATCTTTAGCAAAAGAACACTTGTGTTCGTTAATCTTAAGTTTAGCATGATTAAGTCGCTTTAAGACTTCTTTAACGAGTTTAGCATGTTCATGTGCTGTCTTTGTAAAGATAACTATATCATCTAAATATACTGATACGTTATCCGACAGGTCCGCAAATAGTTCTATCATAACTTGTTGGAAGAAAGAAGGCAACATGTGTAAGCCTTCAGGTGCACCTTAAAACTGGTACTTCTTACCTTGCCAAGTAAAGGAAAAGCATTTCCTATGCGGCTCATATATTTGTAATTGATGGAATGCAGCTTTTAAGTCTACCTCAGAAAAGATAGTCGCTCCTTCCATTTTGCGTAGTATCTCGCTTATCTTAGGTAAGGGAAAACTATGTTGCGGAATTAGTTTGTTGATTGGCGACAGGTCTAGTACTACTCTTGTTTTACTAAACGTTCCATCAGATTTATATTGATCGACCGCTAAGAGAGCTAAGTTAACTGGGGTTGCATCATAATTGATTTCAATTAGACCCTGTTTTAATCAATCTTCGATTTGGGGTTTGACAACGTCTTTGTGTCTCCAACTCACGTAGTTATGTGAAGGACACTTTAACTTAGAGAAGTCGACGTTTGTTAAGTCAAGTCTAACGTACCCATTAGAGAACTTAAACATACACCAGTCAGTTATTGCAATCTTCCTGTTTTGTATAATTAAGTCCATAATTATATCGGTGAAGTGCGGAATCATATCCTTTGCTTCACCTTCCGGAGGTTTAGGTATCTTTAACATATTATCATCTGACTGATCTTTATTCGGGTCTAGCCCATTAGGCAGACCAGTGAGTGTTATACCTAAACTGAGAAGATCAGTCATACCTATAATTAAATCGTATTTCTGAGACATGTCAGTAACGATTAGGTGAGTCTTTGCTTCTCTTCTATCTGACAACATTATGTGTACATAGTCAATGGCTTCTTCGCAAGTGGTAACTTTGCCATTTCCCAAGATTAAATTAGTTGTTCCGTTATGGATAGCCATATCTGTAGCGTAGGCTACTCGGCGTGAGATAGCAAAGACTTCAGCCCCTGGATCAAAAAGCGCTAAAAAAAATTCTCCATTTATATAAACGGTTTGATATATACGTTCATCTCCTTTGGTATAGATTTTATTGAACTTTTTCTCACAATCTTGCTCTAGTGTACACATATAGAACTGTCAGTGCTTAACTTGGACGCCCGACATGTCCTTGCAATCATCTGTGTGCCAACTGTACCCTTGCAAGTAGTACACTCTTTCATATAGTGCCCAAAGTTTGGCTTGCCTGGTGCACACTTAACAGAGTCGTGTTTACCATTCCACTTGCCATCACGTTTAGTGAGGTTGTAACCACACTTGCAAGGTGCTCTCTCCTTCCTTTCACCCTTTGGTTCAGTAGAAGTAGAGCCTTTACCAACTCCAGCAGTAGTGCGAGGTTTCTTAGTATTACGCGCAGTGTTATTCTCTGTCGCGGTACGCTTAGCGGGCTGGGTAAATCTCAAGGTACTAAGTACTCTATTAGATGAGTTGGTATGCTTTTGAACTATCTTCTCGAAGACAGACCAAGGCATAGATCGCAAATCACCATAGGCGATAATATCATCATTGACCTTCTTAAATAGGCTAGCCCCCAGAGTCTCCATTATCTGACAAATTAATAAATATTCGCCAGTATAGGTACGACCTCCCATCCGAGTGTTCATATGTGTCATATGAGCTAGAGTACCTCGAATAGTAGTATCGTTCGCAAAGTTCTTGCGAGACTCTAGAAGTTCACGGTCACGTGCATCTTCAAAGAAAGCGTTAAGTGTATTCTCACGCAACTGGCGCCAGGGTAGGGCTTTCCAGTTGGGCTCATAGGCCTTCAAGATAGGTTTCCATTCCTCTGACTCACAGAAATGGATAAAGGCATTCATCATCTGCTTATCTTTAAGCATAGCAGACTCCTTAAGTTGGTCAAAGGCCTTCAGAGTCTCCACTGTACTCTCATTAGTAGAGAAATCAACCTCAGCCTTCGCGTTACCTAGTTGCTTTATAAAGCCTGGAAGCGTTCACGAGGTTCACGCTCAGTGCTACTGGCTGCTAGCGCCAAGATGGAGTCTATCTCCTTTCTCTTGTTATCGATTAGATAGCGAATGTTATCCGCTTTCTTATCGTCAAGGTCAGAGTCATTCAATAGACGGTCCTCAAGGACTTGCATACCAGAACGTATTAGCCTGAGACGTTGTTGTCTGGTTCTCACTTCCTCGTCTTCAGTGCTAGAGTGGGTACTCTCTAGTGAGGTACTGGTATAACGATTACCAAAGTCGTGATTACCAGGGTTAGATGGTAAATGAGGATCGATGTTATGAGGGTGGTAAGCCTCATCGATCTCCATACGATCATAGGTTTGTCGAGAGGGTGGTCGATTGTAGCTTCAAAGCTATAGAGATTAGATGTTGAGGTTTTACTCACTTCACCAGCGGTAACTGGCTCAGTGGTAACCCTGTTGGCTGGTAAACCAGAGGGTCTCAGGGTACGAACCCCGGCTCGGAATAATTTTTTTCGGTATAGGAAGGATATCGGCCACGTGGGATAAGATCAAAAAGTCAGAAACTGCGGCAGCGGCTAGCTCCTTCAAAAGCTCATCTTTGCGGTTCAAGTAACGTCGAGATTGAGAAGATCCAACCACTCGTTGTCGAGTTATGGCGTCCCCAACATTTGCGTCTTCCGCCCTAACATTCGGTGGCGAGGCATACAGTGGCGAGGCATGCAATGAAATTTCACGAAATGGAACGCCGCCATCTTTGTATATAGGTGGATTGGACTGACTTTCAGTAGTAACAAACCGTCGATCTCGAGACGATTCCTCCACTTGTTCAGGAGATATAGCCTTTCCAATATCTGACTTTTCGCGGTCAGATGGCGAGCTGATGCCCTGGGCTGCACTACTAAGAGACACACGGACGCTGGCGAGCCTTTCCGCGGCAGTTGAGACTTCCTCTTCCAAGGCTTTAGGGTCCGACGAGTCATCCTTGTAGAAATACGGCATATGTAAACTTCGATGGAAATTACTAGGTTTCAAACTATATTAAACTAAAATACAATTTAGTCAGTTAGATTTAGCAGTGGTAGCTTGTGTAAGAATGATCGGGACTGCCTCTTGTTAAGAGCCTAAATATCCTCGATCACACAGGGCGTACCTCTAGCTGTTCTTTATTGAATAATTTTCACTAGGAGTACTAAGTGTTCATGACCACATGCCTAATTTGTAGATAGACATAATACGTAAGTCACGTTAAAACATTAGCTGATATAAATAAAGTTCCATCTGAAGAAAAGTTAAAAAAAAAAAAAAAGACTTATTGGATTTTGAGATTGGCGGGAGGACCAAAAATCTATAAGTAGTAGTTCGGAGATTATAAAATTTAGTTTATAATATCCTACATCTACTAATGTCTCAAATAGGTCCAAGTAGATGAGTCATACCAAATACTAAGGCTATTGGAGCCATCAAAGTGAATTTAGAACACTTTGGAAATATTGGAAAAAGAGCTTGTATTAAATTATTTAAAATACAATAAAAAACCAATGTATTATCTCAATTGATCTTGATATTTTAGACTGACCATAGCCCTGTTTCTACATAGCCCCCAGTAGCTTTTAGGACTACGGACGTACGTGAAAGTACGATCTAGTTCGTAAAGCGAAAACCAAAGTAAACCGGGTTCGGTCATGGCTTATCGAGTAAGTATGTGCATATATGTACAAGTTCAAGACTCATGTTGTACTCTATGTCGCTTAGTATTTGGTCCAGTAACCATTTCCGATGTAGGTGTCTTACGTTTATTACTTGGTAAGGTAATAGCCAAAGGCTGTTCTTCATTAGTAGGTAAGTTTGAACAATTTTCTGCACTGTTGGTAAACAGATCAGAGAGTTTAGTCACGTAGGAAGTAGGTGGCAAATAGGGAATTTTAGATCCGTCAGGGTTTGTGGTCACCTGAGGAAACCCTTTTCGTTTATCTCGTGTGTTCTTATGTAAACGCTTATTCCATTTCTTATTAAAGATACGAAGAAAGTCGCGAGATTCACGAAATGCATCGGAGGTTAGCCAAGCTACTGTCCCATCCATGAAACGGGTCTTGTAGTAAGTGTAACCGTCTTCGGATGTTTTGTCAATTATATCTTTGACTTGTGACTCCATAACTGGTACATCAGAATCAAATGAGCGAGCGAATGAGAGTTCGGAGGTAGGGATACGGTGAGTGCCTAGATTAGTTGCGCTAGTACCATCAATGTTATTCACTTCGTAAGTATCACTCTTTCTCATCATGGTAGGAAATAACAAAAGGTCCTATCGTCTTAGAAGAGAGTTCGGTAACGTTGGCGTTTCGATTTATAATGTTAACGTAATCGCCGACTTTGAACTGAACAATGTTCTTAGTGTTATTCCATCGGTCATACGCTTTAAGTAGGACGCGATTCTTGTGCTCGAGTAAACAGGGGTAAACAACGTTCTGCATATGCTCAATCTTTGTAGCCACGGGGTAACGTGTTTCTCGGGCGCAGTTTTATCAAACGTTGCTTGTAATTCACTATAGCGGCCAAAGAAATAGTGAAACGGGAGGTGTTCCAGTTTGAGGATTCATGCAGTTATTCATTTGAGTCTGAACCCATTTCAAATGATAAGGCCACATATCCTCAACGTTGTCTAGTGCGGTACGCAAGAGTTTCTTAAGTTCTCTATGACGTGTCTCATTTGCACCCTGCGTTTGAGGTTTGTAAGGAACACCACGCCTATGGGTCATGCCTGATACGAGTATAAGTGCCTCCATTACGTCGGTACAAAACTCACTACCGTTATCAGAACATAGTACTCGGGGGAAACTGAAGTCATTAAAGACGTGATAGCATAACTCTGCCACTGTTTGCGGGCGTTGGTTCGTATTGCATAAAGCAAGTTATAGCCCGAAGCCACACATAAGAAATGACATATATATACATCGCCAGTATGCTTGGATCGCGGAGCTTAACCAAATCTACTATGACTCGGCGCATCGGTTGGTCTTCTGTCACACTTTTTAGGGGTGCCCAACCGTAGCGCTTGGTCTGGTTCTTTTCACACTCAGTACAGCGTCGGTATACTTCACGTACTGTTTCTTTCAGCGCCGGGTGATCAAGCCCTGCACGAATAGCCATTTTATAAGTATGCCTATATGCTCGATGCGTTAAATTATGTATAATTTTAACTCTACTTTCGAGCTCCTCTAAGTCAGTCAGATTCTGTGTAACGCTGGCTGGATGAACCATAGTCCTGTTGAAAAGGGCAACCTTAGTATCAGGAGGGGTAGACTCCTGAGATACATAATTGACAACATTAAATTGTTGAAGTATCTTCTTCAGTTGTTTCGCGCAACTCCTGGCTGTTTTTTTGAGCAGCGCTTTAAGTAGTTGAGTGTGTAAACTTCGATGGAAATTACTAGGTTTCAAACTATATTAAACTAAAATACAATTTAGTCAGTTAGGATTTAGCAGTGGTAGCTTGTGTAAGAATGATCGGGACCGCCTCTTGTTAAGAGCCTAAATATCCTCGATCACACAGGGCGTACCTCTAGCTGTTCTTTATTGAATAATTTTCACTAGAAGTACTAAGTGTTCATGACCACTTGCCTAATTTGTAAATAGACATAATAACGTAAGTCACGTTAATACATTAGCTGATATAAATAAAGTTCCATCTGAAGAAAAGTTAAAAAAAAAAGAAAAGACTTATTGGATTTTGAGATTGGCGGGAGGACCAAAATCTATAAGTAGTAGTTCGGAGATTATAAAATTTAGTTTATAATATCCTACATCTACTAATGTCTCAAATAGGTCCAAGTAGATGAGTCATACCAAATACTCAGGCTATTGGAGCCATCAAAGTGAATTTAGAACACTTTGGAAATATTGGAAAAAGAGCTTGTACTAAATTATTTAAAATACAAATAAAAAAACCAATGTATTATCTCAATTGATCTTGATATTTTAGACTGACCGGAGGCCGTATTTCTACATAGCCCCCAGAAGCTTTTAGAACTACGAACGTACGTTAAGATACGATCTAGTTGGTAAAGCGAAAACCAAAGTAAAAAACGGTTTCGGTCATGACTTATCGAGTAAGTATGTGCCTATATGTACGAGTTCAAGACTCATGTTGTACTCTATGTCGTTTAGTATTTGGTCCAGTAACCATTTCCGATGTAGGCGCCTTACGTTTATTATTTGGTAAGGTATTAGCCAAAGGCTGTTCTTCATTAGGTAAGTTTGAACAATTTTCTGCACTGTTGGTAAGCAGATCAGAAAGTTTAGTCACGTAGGAAGTAGGTGGCAAATAGGGAATTTCAGATCCGTCAGGGTTTGTAGTCACCTGAGGAAACCCTTTCGTTTATCTCGTGTGTTCTTATGTAAACGCTTATTCCATTTCTTATTAAAGATACGAAGAAAGTCGCGAGATTCACGAAATGCATCGGAGGTTAGCAAGCTACTGTCCCATCCATGAAACGGGTCTTGTAGTAAGTGTAACCGTCTTCGGATGTTTTATCAATTATATCTTTGACTTGTGACTCCATAACTGGTATATCAGAATCAAATGAGCGAGCGAATGAGAGTTCGGAGGTAGGGATACGGTGAGTGCCTAGATTGGTTGCGCTAGTACCATCAATGTTATTCACTTCGTAAGTATCACTCTTCTCATCATGGTAGGAAATAACAAAAGGTCCTATCGTCTTAGAAGAGAGTTCGGTAACGTTGGCGTTTCGATTTATAATGTTAACGTAATCGCCGACTTTGAACTGAACAATGTTCTTAGTGTTATTCCATCGGTCATACGCTTTAAGTAGGACGCGATTCTTGTGCTCGAGTAAACAGGGGTAAACAACGTTCTGCATATGCTCGATCTTTGTAGCCACGGGGTAGCGTGTTTTCGGGCGCAGTTTTATCAAACGTTGCTTGTAATTCACTATAGCGGCCAAAGAAATAGTGAAACGGGAGTGTTCCAGTTTGAGGATTCATGCAGTTATTCATTTGAGTCTGAACCCATTTCAAAATGATAAGGCCACATATCCTCAACGTCGTCTAGTGCGGTACGCAAGAGTTTCTTAAGTTCTCTATGACGTGTCTCATTTGCACCCTGCGTTTGAGGTTTGTAAGGAACACCACGCCTATGGGTCATGCCTGATACGAGTATAAGTGCCTCCATTACGTCGGTACAAAACTCACTACCGTTATCAGAACATAGTACTCGGGGGAAACCGAAGTCATTAAAGACGTGATAGCATAATTCTGCCACTGTTTGTGGACGTTTGTTCGGTATTGCATAAAGCAAGTTATAGCCCGAAGCCACACATAAGAAATGACAGATATATACATCGCCAGTATGCTTGATCGCGGAGTTTAACCAAATCGACTATGACTCGGCGCATCGGTTGGTCTTCTGTCACACTTTTTTAGGGGTGCCCAACCGTATCGCTTGATCTGGTTCTTTTCACAATCAGTACAGCGTCGGTATACTTCACGTATGGTTTCTTTCAGCGCCGGGTGATCAAGCCCTGCACGAATAGCCATTTTATAAGTATGCTCATATGCTCGATGCGTTAAATTATGTATAATTTTAACTCTACTTTCGAGCTCCTCTAAGTCAGTCAGATTCTGCGTAACGCTGGCTGGATGAACCATAGTCCTGTTGGAAAGGGCAACCTCAGTATCAGGAGGGGTAGAGTCCTGAGATACATAATTGACAACATTGGATTGTTGAAGTATCTTCTTCAGTTGTTTCGCAACTCCTGGCTGTTCTTTAAGCAGCGCTTTAAGTAGTTGAGTGCGAGCTTCAGGTTGTCTTAGAGTTTTGAGTCTTTGATCCATGGCCTTAGCTAGTTCCATGTTTTTACGATCTAATGCCGTTTCAATCGGCATTACCTCGACTGCAATCTTGTTGGGTGCATGTGTTGTACGAGTCTTGAGCTTTTGTTCAAACTCTTTAGACTCCTCTAGTTTAGCTAAGAATTCGGTTGAGGGTTTCCACTTAGTGGTACCTGCAGGACCGATGCGACAAACAATGGTGTGTTTCAAGGCGTCTTCTTAATAGAATAGGATCCCTGATACAAGAACGTGTCGGTTTCACGGTCGACATAAATAGGTTCGTCTTGAATCATATTAATTAAATCACGTATCCATGGGTCGGAGTTACGTAAGGGACAACACAGCGTAATGGTAGATTTAGTAATATTAACATAATTTAACAACTGTGCGATAAGTTGACAAGGTGGGTTAGCCCACGCATTATGCTTTGATAAGTCAAGCTGAAATGCATCACCTTTAGGATGAGTCAACGACCTATATTCAGAAACCTGTTTGTTATGTTCTGCGGCGAACATATCAACAGTAAATGGACCCCATCGTGATTGAGCGAGGTTAAACCATTTCTTATTTAGCATCCAATCGGTTGCTAATAACTCTTTGACTGTTTTCTGGTAGTCGGGCACAAGTCGAGAGAGCATGTCAGGAAGATGGTTATGTATTCCTGGAATGTGTGTTATATTAAAAGCGAACTTGGCAATAATGTCATGCCAGCGGCTCACCAACTGTGAATCAGGGTTCATATCTTTAAGTATGTTAAAGACTTTGATCACAGGCGACAGTAAAGTAACTTCCATAAAGGTAGTCTTTAAACTGTCTTAGCGCAGTAACTATAGCAAGGAGCTCTTGTTTAACGGTAGGTAATTCCGTTGACTCTTATTATAACTCTTGCTAAAGAATTGTATGTAGCGCGGTTTACCATTTATCGTTTGATAAAGCACTCCACCTACCGCTCGATCTGAAGCGTCGGTTGCTACTTGAATGGGACACCATCCACAGGGTACTGCATGATGGGTGCGTCCATTACTTTACTTTTGACTAGTTTAAATGCATCATCACATTCTTTAGTCCAAAGCTTTCCCAAAGGTCCTTTGTGCAGCCGTAGGTGACTGAAAGGCTTTTAAGTAATGAGAAAGATGCGGTACCGAATCCGAGAAGAAGTTAACAAACCCACACACAGAGTTCACATCTCTTCCAGTAATTGGTGTTGATAAATCCAACAGAAACTGTTTCTTGCCAGGATCAATTTCTACCCCTGCTGCAGATACTTTGTAGCCAAGTAAGTGTATAGTATCTTTAGCAAAAGAACACTTGTCTTCGTTAATCTTAAGTTTAGCATGATTAAGTCGCTTTAAGACTTCTTTAACGAGTTTAGCATGTTCATGTGCTGTCTTTGTAAAGATAACTATATCATCTAAATAGACTGATACGTTATACGACAGGTCCGCAAATAGTTCCATCATAACTTGTTGGAAGAAAGAAGGTAACATGTGTAAGCCTTCAGGTGCACCTTTAAACTGGTACTTCTTACCTTGCCAAGTAAAGGAAAAGTATTTCCTATGAGGCTCATATATCTGTAGTTGATGGAATGCAGCTTTTAAGTCTATCTTGGAAAAGATAGTCGCACCTCCATTTTGCGTAGTATCTCGCTTATCTTAGGTAAGGGAAAACTATGTTGCGGAATTAGTTTGTTGATTGGTGACAGGTCTAGTACTACTTTGTTTTACTAAACGTTCCATCAGATTTATATTGATCGACCGCTAAGAGAGCTAAGTTAACTGGGGTTGCATCATAATTGATTTCAATTAGACCCTGTTTTAACCAATCTTCGATTTGGGTTTTGACAACGTCTTTGTGTCTCCAACTCACGTAGTTATGTGAAGGACACTTTAACTTAGAGAAGTCGACGTTTGTTAAGTCAAGTCTAACGTACCCATTAGAGAACTTAAACATACACCAGTCAGTTATTGCAATCTTCCTGTTTTGTATAATTAAGTCCATAATTATATCGGTGAAGTGCGGAATCATATCCTTTGCTTCACCTTCCGGAGGTTTAGGTATCTTTAACATATTATCATCTGACTGATCTTTATTCGGGTCCAGCCCATTAGGCAGACCAGTGAGTGTTATACCTAAACTGAGAAGATCAGTCATACCTATAATTAAATCGTATTTCTGAGACATGTCAGTAACGATTAGGTGAGTCTTCACTTCTCTTCTATCTGACAGCATTATGTGTGCATAGTCAATGGCTTGTTCGCAAGTAGTAACTTTGCCATTTCCCAAGATTAAATCAGTTGTTTCGTTATGGACAGCCATATCTGTAGCGTAGGCTACTCGGCATGAGATAGCAGAGACTTCAGCCCCTGGATCAAATAGTGCCATAACTTTTTCTCCATTTACGAAAACTGTTTGAAAGATACGTTCATCTCCTTTGGTATAGATTTTATTGAACATTTTCTCATAATCTTGCTCTAGTGCGCACATATGGTACTGTCAGTGCTTAACTTGGACGTCGGGTAAGTCCTTGCAATCCTCTTTGTGCCAACCGTTAGTACCCTTGCAAGTAGCACACTCTTTCATATAGTGTCCAAAATCTGGTTTGCCTGGTGCACACTTAACAGGGTCGTGTCTACCATTCCACTTGCCATTACGTTTTGTGAGGTTGTAACCACACTTCTTGCAAGGCGCTCTCACCTTTTATCACCTTCGGTTCGGTAGAAGTAGAGCCAGTACCCCTCCAGTAGTAGTGCGAGGTTTTTTTGTACTACGCGCAGTATTAGTCTCACTGCGTTTCGCTTAGTGGGCTGGGTGTAGCTCGTGGTACTAAGTACTCTAGTAGAGGAATTGGTATGCTTGTGTACTATCTTCTCAAAGACAGACCAAGGCATAGATCGCAAATCACCGTAGGCGATGATGTCATCATTGACTTTCTTAAAGAGGTTAGCTCCCAGAGTCTCCATCATCTGACAAATTAATAAATATTCGCCAGTATAGGTACGACCACCCATCCGAGTATTCATATGTGTCATATGAGCTAGAGCACCTCGAATAGTGGTATCGTTCGCAAAGAACTTGTGAGACTCTAGAAGTTCACGGTCACGCATCTTCAAAAAAAAAAGGTGTTAAGTATATTATCACGCAACTGGTGCCAGGGTAGGGCTTTCCAGTTGGGCTCATGAGCTTTCAAGATAGTTCGCCATTCACCTGGCTCACAGAAATGAATAAAGGCATTCATCATCTGCTTATCCCTAAGGCTGGCAGACTCCTTAAGTTGGTCGAAGGCCTTCAGTGTCTCCACTGTACTCTCATTAGTAGAGAAATCGACCTCAGCCTGCGCGTTACCTAGCTGCTTTATAAAGCTTGGTTCTAAGTGTTCACGAGGCTCATGCTCAGTGCTACGGGCTGTTAGTGCCAAGATGGTGTCTATTTCCTTTCTCTTGTTATCGATTAGATAGCGAATGTTATCCGCTTTCCTATCGTTAAGGTCAGAGTCATTCAATAGACGGTCCTCAAGGACTTGCATACCAGAGCGTAATAGCCTGAGACGAGTATGTCTGGTTCTCACTTCCTCATCCTCAGGATTAGAGCGGGAACTCTCTAACGAGGTACTGGTGTAGCGATTGCCAAAATCGTGATTACCAGGTTAGTTGGCAAATGAGGGTCGATATTACGAGGATGGTAAGCCTCATCGAGTTCCATACGATCATATCCTCTGACAGGGTTAGGTTTGTCAAGAGGATGGTCGATGGTAGCATCAGAGCTATAGAGATTAAATTTTGAAATATTATCTCTCGCCAGTGGTAATTGGCTTAGTGGTAAACATACTGGCTGGTAAACCAGTAGGTCTCGGGTTCGAAACCCGGCCCGAATTTTTTTCTTCTTCGGTATAGGAAGAATATCAGCCAAGTGGGACACGATAGAGGGGTCCACAACTGTCGCTGCCGCTAGCTCCTTCAAGAGCGCTTCAGTGCGGTTCAATTGGCGTCGAGATTGAGAGGATCCAACCACTCGTTGTCGAGTTATGGCGTCCTCAGCTTCGGGCCCCAAGATTTGAGCTGAATGGAATGGCTTCTCCATCGATGGCGAAACCGAAATTTTCGGACAGGTCCAATACTTCCTTTCACCCGGATTTGTGCTGGAGTGTCCTTTAGATGTGGAGTTATAATGCCCCCCGACATTCGTATCCACGAATTTTCCAGCCTTCGACGTTTATCCCCAATATTTGACGGCACGTGGTCAGGGGCAAGCTGGGGTCCTGAGCTTCACTCCTAGGTGATACACGGACGCTGGCGAGCCTTTCCGCGGTAGTAGATACCTCTTCTTCCAAGGCTTTAGGATCCGACGAGTCATCCTCAGAATAATCCTCTGTACCAACCTCAGAATTTGCTTCCCAACAGTATCCTCGGCAGGCTCAACTCCAGACAGGCTAGGTGTTTCCACAGGATCTCAGGAACCTCGGCAGGCTTAGCAGGCTTAGAGCTAGCGGCTCCCTTGCCTTTAGAAGTACCCTTAGCCATAGTATTTGCTGGATAGTAAATCGATGTCAGACAGTCTAGAAGCAGTACACTACTGTAACTACTAAATAACTGAAAATATGTAAACTCTGATGGAAATTACTAGGTTTCAAACTATATTAAACTAAAATACAATTTAGTCAGTTAGATTTAGCAGTGGTAGCTTGTGTAAGAATGATCGGGAC
>LUCW03000632.1:0-14976 GCA_001586965.3 Sphaeroforma sirkka
ATATATATATAGGTGCGTGAGTGTGTGTGTGTGCGTGTGTGTGTGTGTGTGTGTGTGTGTCTGTGCGTTTTTTTACGTTTGTGTGTATATGTGTATATGTGTATGTTTATATCTTTTTTACAGTCAAACAAAAAATCTCCTCGAATATAGCATACCTTAAACAAGCAATCCCGAAACTTATTGGGCAAATGACCCTGATCAGGATTACCGTAGAATGCCCTCACCACACAACGATTGTCAATCAGCCCTAAGTTACTCATAAACCCAGTCCTAACGCCTACATTCCCATTGGCATTCATACTACTCCCCAGGGCACCATAGCTCATGGCATTCTGGTTCACATGGGGTATGCTCTGAGAGATAGTAGAGTTGAAGTCCTGTCCCCCGCTAGTACTGTAGTGTGCGTTGGGATCCAGAGTGTCTGTGTACAACGACACCACATCGCCGAATGAAAGGAAGGACGACTGCTCGTCATCCTCGTCATCCGGACCGTAGTTGAACCCAAACTGCATCACAGCTGCGTGGAATTATGTATGAGAAAACACTATATGTAGTGAGCACATCTATGTGACTGCATTGCCCGTGGGAAGGATCGTACGACATGCAGTATCACACAAATTCTCTGTAGCTGATATGTATACTCTGAATACCAACCGTGGTCACGTGTGTGATCGATAAGTGAGTACTTTACTGAATACCCATATTACAATCCTAATAGACCTGCCATACGCATACGTTTAATACGATATTCACCTATGATACATACATAAGTCTCGCTTTTATTTACTACTATGACAACTTTATTTAGTTTCATAATACCATTCATCAGCGACGAGAACCATCAGCCAAGCTTTTGGCCGGAATCTATTTTTAGCATGGAATTTTTTGATGACATGTCAATCCGCTATTCAAGACTGTGTAAAAAAAAATGGGCGGCTTCGGGGATGTCATTTTTTTTAGAGTGACGGCAAGTATGAATAGCTGATTTCAAAAAACATCAGGCGATTTGACAAGTGAAAACGACATTAAAATCGTACACTGCTAAGACACGAATTGAAATACCACAGAGTGTGCTGAAGTCCTTCTGTACCGTTATACTGTATATTGCAGGGTACTGTAATCAGCTTGGAATTCCCAACGATATCGGATGAACTGCGTAAATTTGCTTGTACAATAACTACATCGCCTGTTGAGATTTGAGCATAGCGAGATTTGGTGGGTGTCCTATATTTGTGTAGTGCACACGAGAAGGGGATCAGTTTAATGTAAATCTTGAATAATCCGTGGCATATCCAGAGCCAGTGAGCTAGACGAAGAGATTCGCCGGTATTCAGAGTTTTGTTTGTCTTAGGGAGCACGTTGCTGTTGTCCAGAGCGCCTAAGGGTGCATTGCATATTAAAGGACATGTCGAGTATTAAGTGCAAATGGCGCGTCGGAAATTGGCAAAGAAATAACTATGTATGTAGTGTACACACAACAAGATCTAGTAGAAATGGAACAGAAATGCACCTTAAATATAGCACCATGAGTACATAGACCACAACGCTGATAGCAGAGCTAAAGAGTCCAATAGTTGTGAGATACAGAAGAAGCTCTAATCTATTGTATTCAATATATACTAAAATATGAAGTAGCCCTGTGTGCAGCTTAGGGGGGTGAAGAGTTTTGATCAATATTAAAGCAGGGTTGTCATTAGTACTTATATATTGGACAGTGATACCAGCACAGATGTGTTTACGTATATAATGCTGTCAGATCTGGATGTGTTAGAAACCCTTCCAGGGGTACCTGTCCCGAGCGTAATTTCAAGCACCTATTAATTGCCATTGTGTAGAATAGTATGCTGTCGAGTAAGGGACACAGTGCGACTGCCAATTATGCTTCAGAGGCAAGCAATATCGTATATTCTGCTTTCCCAGAGCCAAGGGCAACTCTCTTTTTTTTCTAGACTTTCAGAATACAGGTGTATCATTGTAGCAAAGAAGAATGTCAGTATAGGATTTGCGTGATGCTAGCATAAATCTTGTCACATCGGACGATATTCAAGGGTGCGGTGTCACACAGATGCTGCTGGCTAGATAATTAAAATTGTGATTGATAGCCGCGGTGTGAGCAATCGTAGAAATAGCAGCAAAGGCGGCAAAACACTGGTTGGGAGTAGCAGCTATGTCCACACGGGTCATGTTAGCTGCAACGCCAATGTATAGCTCCGAGGAGTTTTTTGATATTTCGCCGCAAAATCAAGGGAGTCGACGAGAGCCGCGGGATGGTCACAACTATTGTCAGGTGTGTGGCGAAAAGGTTGATTTTTGAGCTCGGAAGTGTTGACCGTTGTTGAATAAATGTCTATTGATCAATTGGAATATATCGAGAATCATGTATATGCTGTGTGAGAAGGTCAATAAGGTTGTGTTAACGAACAAGGTCAAGATGCCAGAGTGTGTAGTCTTTGGTGAGCTGTTGGATGAGACAGAGATTGCGTCACCGGATCCAGACTTGATGGCAGGTACCACTTCATCAACACAATAGAAAACAACAGTCACTTGACGAATGCTGTGAATATAGACGCATTCATCAGCGGAGTCTAGCCTACCGACCTGTTTTAATCCGTAGGAACCATGTTTTAGAATTAAGGTCGCATCAGAAGGGTACAGACCAATTGCTCAACACTTCAACCTTTAAGCGGGAGCATGTAGACAACAGTATCTATAGCAAACTATAAGAAGGCTATGTTAACATCGAAATGGTGTATTTCAAGACTCTCAGATGCTGCATGTGAATGACTGTTTGCTCATTGGTGGCGGAGGTGGCGAGACCGTAGATCTTCAGGTAGTAGTCATCATATTTACACCCTCTTGTCGCCTTGTGCGGCCATTCAAGCCTTAAAAACAGTATGGACACCACTTTTCTTAAATTTTCCCTAAAGGCATATTTTATGTGGAGTATTAAACAGGGATCAACAATCGTTGTACAAGATCATAGTAGTGATTGGCAATGTATGCCTTATGTTCTTTACTGGTGATAGCTTCCCAGTGTGAAGGCCAGTCAGGAGATATTTGGGCTTGTGTGGCAAGACTTTTTTGGGAGAGTGGTATCCATGTAACTAAAAATTGACGAGGATTGTGTTTCACAGCGTAAACATGCACAAGGTCTGGTGTGTAATGGCGACATGTGTCGTAAGATAGAGCGTCTAGTAGGCCATCAGTATCAGGGATGTGTTCATAATTGCAGGTGTGACTTTCATGTGGAAATGGCGGAATGGCGGCAGTGATTGAAAGCTGTCAGTAGAACTTTAAAAGAGCTAGATAGATCATCAGCGTCATCAGGGCGAGAAGGCAAATTTTGAGAATGCAAATTTCAGAGATTCGGGAGAATTCAATATCGTGGTACGGAAAGGTTGATGTAGATAAAGATTGACGTAGGTGCCGTAGTAGTTGTGTATGAGGGAATAGGAGTGGGTGCTGGAAGTACAGTACTGTCGAGCACAGGAGCAACTGGTGGTGTAGTCGGTACGGCGGATGTAGGAGGCAATTCAGGGGTAAGGGGAGCAATGTATGAGATTCTGAGTTGACGAAAGGTACCAAGGCACTGGCAGTGAAAGAATTTCGTGTGCCAGGCAACAGGAATAGAGTAAGACGCCATAGTAGCAGTAGTCATCGTTTTCGTGACTACTGTTGTGGACAGGATCATCGATGCGGTAAGACACAACACAGCCGTATCGAGCCCGGAAAAAAAGCGTTGTACAAACTTGTTCAAATGCCATTTATCCGATGGAGTCAGGGTCGTTCTCAACGGGAAAGCTTTGCTGAAGCAACTTATTGTACAGTTCGTTTTGTTACGAGATATGATACAATGATTTTCACCAGGGCCAATTGGTTTAAAATCGAATCCGTACAAATCAGGAAAATTCATGGCCTCCTATTGTACTATTTAGAAAGCTATGGAAAATTCCTTGAAAAAATGCTTTTATATCTATAGGGATAATATTATTTATTTCAATAATGACAAGTATGTATGTTACAATATATGAACATATGGTATGGTACTCATAGTCGCTGTAGTGGTTCAGGAATAATTGATGGGAAGAAGTGGTCAGTAAATTCCTGTTTGAAGCTTGGGCCAAGTGAGTCGACAATGAAAGATATGTGCTGAGTCAATTCGGGCCGGTGTTGATAAAACACTGTTACTATCGAATGTTCCATATATTTGCTTGCTGACCTACTAAGTAGAGTACCCACCTCTGTGATACGGATCGGGTCTGTGCCGTGTAGTGCCGCGGAATGGGTTAGTGCAGGGTATGAAATTCCGAGAAGGACCAGGTTGTCCGTCATAATCCGGTCGAGAAGCGAGGATGGGGGTAAGCCAATGCCGCACCAGACCACGGATGAATTCGGTATGTGTTGGCTGGCCTGGATCGGAAGTATCAAAAGCGGAACCAACAAGCGCGATGATTTGGTTTCAACCGAAATTTGGAAGTAGTACTTCAACAGCGTGATTAGCCGAGGTATGGGGAACATCTGTTGATGTGTCAGGGACGGGTGAGGGTACGGTGGTTCTTCAACAGCTGGAGAAAAGATCCAAGGTGTTCGTGGAGGGTCCAGATACCGTAGAAGTCGTGGCCCAGGGCCAATGGGCGGCAGTTTTGGACCTACCAGGATGAGTCGAATCAGTTGTTGGATGCAGGAAAAGTGGCTGGTAGTGAACTTGTGGCTACCGGGGCAGACAAGGCAGAGACAGCCGTCGGTGCGGTAGTCGATCAATGTGAATATGTACATATTCGCTACAATAATAGCACAGAGCCGGATTGGTGTAGACTCGAAGCAGCGATTGAAGCTGTCGTGTCTGGCTGTGTCTCGGTTTGAGGTTGGGGGTTTACCCATAACTAGTTGGTAGTAGTATTGGCGCCGGGCCATTGCCGCGATCTCCTTGCTGGACCAACGTTTTGTTGAGTTTGTAGAAATACGGCCTCCGGTCAGTCTAAAATATCAAGATCAATTGAGATAATACATTGGTTTTTATTTGTATTTTAAATAATTTAATACAAGCTCTTTTTCCAATATTTCCAAAGTGTTCTAAATTCACTTTGATGGCTCCAATAGCCTGAGTATTTGGTATGACTCATCTACTTGGACCTATTTGAGACATTAGTAGATGTAGGATATTATAAACTAAATTTTATAATCTCCGAACTACTACTTATAGATTTTGGTCCTCCCGCCAATCTCCAAAATCCAATAAGTCTTTTTCTTTTTTAACTTTTCTTCAGATGGAACTTTATTTATATCAGCTAATGTATTAACGTGACTTACGTTATTATGTCTATCTACAAATTAGGCATGTGGTCATGAACACTTAGTACTTCTAGTGAAAATTATTCAATAAAGAACAGCTAGAGGTACGCCCTGTGTGATCGAGGGTATTTAGACTCTTAACAAGAGGCAGTCCCGATCATTCTTACACAAGCTACCACTGCTAAATCCTAACTGACTAAATTGTATTTTAGTTTAATATAGTTTGAAACCTAGTAATTTCCATCGAAGTTTACAAGTTCTTCCTGATGTCGTCACAGCGTTGGCGGAGGGCTACATGGTTGGGTGTACGCCCGCCCGTGTTTTTGTGTACAGTTTTCAGGTGAGCATAGATACTGTACGGGAAGCGCAGTGATGGTTTGTCGTGGGCCCAGACGGGTTGCGTCAGAGGGGTAAGTGGATTTGTGCTGGCCATTGAGTCGAGTTGTATTCCCAGGCAACCTCCGAGGTAGTCCGCGAATGGTCGCGCGTGGAGCAGGCCGCAAAAGTGAAGTAAGTTTGTTTGATGTTTGGGAAACCGGGGATATTTAGTGCCCGTGTCAATGGCTGCTGCTTGGATGAGTGCTGAGTTAAAGCGCTCGAACAGGGGGTCCAACGCATCCTTCCATATAGGCGGAGCCCAGACAATAATGTTCAGCCCATATGTAGCCGTGGATAGGATGAATGTTCTGAGCCCCATCAGTCGGTTGCGGGGGTGTCGCCAGCTGAAGCCATGGAAGCCATAAGCGCGGAAAGAGGCGATGCTCAGTGACAATGCTGCAACCAGCGATTCCATATGTCTGGCGAGGTTAATTCCTGGTACTCCGTGAGAGAGTGAGAACCCCAGATGTTTGGAGTGCTTCGGTTTGGCATGTGTGGGCGCCATCTTCAGGGGGAGGTAACGTGTGTTCCAAGGTGCGTCTGCAAGCGTCGGCGTGATAAGCTCACCATTTATACGGTGGGTTGGCGCCGCGTGTCGCAAGTCGGTAGATCGTACTCGGGGTTTAATGACACCCTGTTTGAGGCCAGATTTGCGTCCCCACGCATCAATGTCATCTAAGAAGGGCTGGAGCGAAACCGATCGAACCGTGTGTCATCAACAAATATATAAGAGCGGAGGAGCTTGGGCCGAAATTGTGCTAGCGTGACAGCTAAGGAATCCATGTAGATAATAAAGAGCTGGGGGCCAACGATTGAGCCTTGTAGGATGCCATTCGTTCTATGGAATAGGGACGAGAGCGTGCCGCGATATGTCACTCGGGTAGGGACCCTCCCAAACAGCGCGCGGAGGCAGTTGATCCAGTTTTCGGGCATTCCAGCGTGGCGCAGAAGTACCCATAGGCGTGGGAGAGCGACCTTGTCGTATGGCCTGGTTATGTCCAGACAGACGTCGTTCCACTCCTCTTCTGACTGTGTCTCAGATTCCATGGCGGCAAGTGCTTGGGTATGACAGGAGTACCGTGATTTGAAGCCAGCTTGGGTAGCATGGGTAGCAGAGCCGGGGTGGCTCGAAATCTGGATTAAAGCTGCTTTAGTAGCGTCGGGATGTTGTTGGGAGCGGGGGTCGATGCTTTCATCAAGCTGCCATTTCCACGTAAGTGCTGCATGTTGTTTCACCTGGGCGACAGCATCGCTAGGAACATAAAGGCGGATGAAAATGGTGGAGCTTCCGCGGCGATTTGGCGAGATACCGATTTAGACGGATGATAACAGAGAAAGTGGTGGCGATTGAAGACTGGTTGGGCATGCCAGTATTTTTCAAATACTGATTGGGACGGGGGCTTGGCGTTAGAGATAATTTCTCGGAAGAAGAGCCATACCGGAGTTATGTCATCCATTTCATGAAGAGTTTTGTCCGGCATCGGGCGGCCCGCCACTTTTGTCAAAAGGTGTTCGGGTACTGGCGGCTGCGGTTGGGACTGAGAAGCTGGTGGGGTCGGGCTTTTTTTAGGGCTCGGTTTTGCAGGTTTGTCCACTTTTGAGCGGTAGCTGGGAGGCTCACTGCTGCTATTGGGCGCCTGTGACCGCGGTCTTTTTGCAGACGGAGCAGGCGGGCTTGTGGAGCCAAATCGGAAAGTGTCGGGTGTGTCTTTATCTACAGGTGCACGGGTTTGGGATTTAAGGTCCCGGAGTTCGGATTTAAGGTTGGTTGTTTTTGCACAGAGGTTAGTGAGCATTTGGTGTATGGTTGCTTTCCATTGGTCACCAGTCAAAGGCTCCTTGGAGATGGGCCCATCATTGTTCGGGGTTGTTAGAGCCCGTCCCAAAATTTGATTGAGATTGGCCTGTAGAGTACTGACCTGGGCAGAGAGGTTTGTGACCGATTTTTGTATGTCCAATTTCCATTGGTCATTGGGTAAGGAGTCGTTGGGGACGAACGTCTCAATTAGGGATTCGGCCTGGCCTGACATTTTTCGCGGATGTGGGACTTTAAGACTGTGGAACTGTGGGTCCCCAGACTCCTTAATGGATTTATTTTTATTTTTTATTGAAAATCCAAATTTCAAGTCAACGTTTAGGTGGGGTCTGTGGGTTTTTTGAAAGTGGCATTCAGCGGGTCACCGAGATTTACGTTTCGGAGACGAAAATTTGAAACAAAGGTCCGTCGTGAAAAATAAATATGGGGAAGTGAAAACTTTGAATGTACTTTTTTTCAATTCAAAATAGAATATGTATTTTAGTGGCACTTTTAACGAACCTTTTGCGACTTTTGGCTGAAGATTAACAACAAAATTTGGTATCCTTCATCCTGGTTGTTGAACGAAATATCAATAAATTAAGGTTCTGATTGGCCGAAAATTACATTTCGCTAAATTGATTTAGTGAAAAGCACTCGTGAACGACCCTTAACATAACATGGGCCTAGGCGAGAGCCTGTCACCAGAAAGAAAAGGGTTCGCTAATTCGATTCCGGTAGGAATATGTGCACAATGAAGTTTGAGGCATCGTGCACGGGTATGTGGAGGAGAAAGAGTCATGTTTTGATCCAAGGGTATAGCGCGGTTCTCGGCTAATTGCAGTACGGAGTCGTCATCGGCAACGGAGTGTGCGGCTAGTAAATTGGTGAGACGTGCGCGAGAAGGCTTTGACATGGTTAGGCATCTTCTCCTTGGACTTAGGTTGTGAAAACAGTACTGGGTACCACCACATACCATATTTAACGAATATTTGTTACCGAATCTATCTTCAGACTGTACATTGGACATTGAAGATTTACCTAGATTTGCAGTGTGTGAAGTTGCGTGTTGAGCGGGCTTACGGTGTATTTTACCTGAAAGACATATTTTACAACAATGGCCAGGGCGTTTATGATGGGACACGGCAAGTGCGATGGCAGCAATTAGGTCAGTGGCCGGAACTACTGCCCTGTAGAGGGGAACAATGAGAATAACAAGAGCAATTATCCACGTAAGCTTACCAGTGGATTGCTTGCCATGTTAAAGAAATATTGTATCAGTATCACGAATTATGAACGGCTGGCTTTAGATTCGGTAGGTGACCATGGACCACCACTTCGCACAAAGACGGACTTGGGCAACAAGAGCCAGTTTGCTACCGGCACGCGTGTTCATACGGGGAATATCGTTTGGGATTCGCATATCCCATCTCGACAAGAAAGATTGGTCTCTCGAAAGTCATCAAGGATACCGCCATCAGGGCTGACCAAGCAACGCAGCTGAATATTGCCAGTAATCGTACATAGATCAATTGATTGGCTCCCATTCAAGATAGGTTATTGCCTTCAACCATAGTTGCGGGTTAAACTGATAACTCTCAGTTGTTACATCAGGAGGAGGAACGCTCGTTGTCGCACGATAACGATGAGCATTGTTACGGTGGTATACATCATACGACATCGTCGTAGGTGGGGGTTCAATATCAGGTCTGTTAGTGTCAGTAGGAGTGGAGAGTGGTATACCCGCAGTAGTAGTAGTATAGGGCAGGGGATCAGGCGATATATAAAGTGAGACCAGTTGGTAGATAAGTTGGGATCAGGGCCAGTAGCAACATTACGAGTGCGAGCGGTAGTATATTGAGTACCGGAAAGAGTGATGTGAAGAGTGTTCTTCCAGGCGGGTTATTTTGTATCGAAATCATTATCTTGCATATTGTTTTAAGCAAGAAGAAATTCTACAAGACCAGAGCATATATATTTAAGGCGAAGGTTGGGAAGCATACCGCGGCTATAGTAAAATAAGTAAATGACTCAACCTAGTACTAGGTTGGTTGGTTCTGTCATTCAAATAATTTGCTATAAAACCGTAAGGATCGCGAGTTCGAATGTTGTCTTGGATCAGCCCCGGACGGCCAAATAGTATGAAGCTCTGCCGTTTGCATAGCTGTTAAGTTCGGAGCTTATAGATTTTGGCTGGCGATCACACAATCCGAATCCGCCCAGACTGTGGCATTGCCTCGAGACGAGTCAACTCACTCTATTATAAACTCCTGCAATTTTTGAATTAGTAGCCGAATTAACAGGATAATCTAATTAGCTTTTTGTACATATGTCAGCATCCCTGAGTTGTCGCTCCGCTTGATAACCTCTTCAATATGCTATATGGCCTTACCCAACGTAGAAATTGATTGTTGAGTCTCAGATACTAAAATAATTCAGCGTGGCATGAATCTCTGCTTTGGATTCTTCATCCCGTAGGAGAATTATGCCGCCACCTCATCAGCAAGTAGCCGTTTCAACAATCGAACACAGGCTTTCTTCTTGCCCACGTAGTAAAATCATGCATCGTGGTAACAAAAATATACAGAACTATTCAATTTTAGTTAGCTTAGCCTGTAAGAACGTAACTTATAAAAATAGTAGTTCGATCATTTAAAAATGTATGTAAACTTCGATGGAAATTACTAGGTTTCAAACTATATTAAACTAAAATACAATTTAGTCAGTTAGGATTTAGCAGTGGCAGCTTGTGTAAGAATGATCGGGACTGCCTCTTGTTAAGAGCCTAAATATCCTCGATCACACAGGGCGTACCTCTAGCTGTTCTTTATTGAATAATTTTCACTAGAAGTACTAAGTGTTCATGACCACTTGCCTAATTTGTAAATAGACATAATAACGTAAGTCACGTTAATACATTAGCTGATATAAATAAAGTTCCATCTGAAGAAAAGTTAAAAAAAGAAAAAGACTTATTGGATTTTGGAGATTGGCGGGAGGACCAAAATCTATAAGTAGTAGTTCGGAGATTATAAAATTTAGTTTATAATATCCTACATCTACTAATGTCTCAAATAGGTCCAAGTAGATGAGTCATACCAAATACTCAGGCTATTGGAGCCATCAAAGTGAATTTAGAACACTTTGGAAATATTGGAAAAAGAGCTTGTACTAAATTATTTAAAATACAAATAAAAACCAATGTATTATCTCAATTGATCTTGATATTTTAGACTGACCGGAGGCCGTATTTCTACATAGCCCCCAGTAGCTTTTAGAACTACGAACGTACGTTAAGATACGATCTAGTTGGTAAAGCGAAAACCAAAGTAAAAACGGTTTCGGTCATGACTTATCGAGTAAGTATGTGCCTATATGTACGAGTTCAAGACTCATGTTGTACTCTATGTCGTTTAGTATTTGGTCCAGTAACCATTTCCGATGTAGGCGCCTTACGTTTATTATTTGGTAAGGTAATAGCCAAAGGCTGTTCTTCATTAGTAAGTAAGTTTGAACAATTTTCTGCACTGTTGGTAAGCAGATCAGAAAGTTTAGTCACGTAGGAAGTAGGTGGCAAATAGGGAATTTCAGATCCGTCAGGGTTTGTAGTCACCTGAGGAAACCCTTTTCGTTTATCTCGTGTGTTCTTATGTAAACGCTTATTCCATTTCTTATTAAAGATACGAAGAAAGTCGCGAGATTCACGAAATGCATCGGAGGTTAGCCAAGCTACTGTCCCATCCATGAAACGGGTCTTGTAGTAAGTGTAACCGTCTTCGGATGTTTTATCAATTATATCTTTGACTTGTGACTCCATAACTGGTATATCAGAATCAAATGAGCGAGCGAATGAGAGTTCGGAGGTAGGGATACGGTGAGTGCCTAGATTGGTTGCGCTAGTACCATCAATGTTATTCACTTCGTAAGTATCACTCTTCTCATCATGGTAGGAAATAACAAAAGGTCCTATCGTCTTAAAAGAGAGTTCGGTAACATTGGCGTTTCGATTTATAATGTTAACGTAATCGCCGACTTTGAACTGAACAATGTTCTTAGTGTTATTCCATCGGTCATACGCTTTAAGTAGGACGCGATTCTTGTGCTCGAGTAAACAGGGGTAAACAACGTTCTGCATATGCTCGATCTTTTGTAGCCACGGGGTAGCGTGTTTTCGGGCGCAGTTTTATCAAACGTTGCTTGTAATTCACTATAGCGGCCAAAGAAATAGTGAAACGGGAGTGTTCCAGTTTGAGGATTCATGCAGTTATTCATTTGAGTCTGAACCCATTTCAAATGATAAGGCCACATATCCTCAACGTCGTCTAGTGCGGTACGCAAGAGTTTCTTAAGTTCTCTATGACGTGTCTCATTTGCACCCTGCGTTTGAGGTTTGTAAGGAACACCACGCCTATGGGTCATGCCTGATACGAGTATAAGTGCCTCCATTACGTCGGTACAAAACTCACTACCGTTATCAGAACATAGTACTCGGGGAAACCGAAGTCATTAAAGACGTGATAGCATAATTCTGCCACTGTTTGTGGACGTTTGTTCGGTATTGCATAAAGCAAGTTATAGCCCGAAGCCACACATAAGAAATGACAGATATATACATCGCCAGTATGCTTGATCGCGGGAGTTTAACCAAATCGACTATGACTCGGCGCATCGGTTGGTCTTCTGTCACACTTTTTAGGGGTGCCCAACCGTATCGCTTGATCTGGTTCTTTTCACAATCAGTACAGCGTCGGTATACTTCACGTATGGTTTCTTTCAGCGCCGGGTGATCAAGCCCTGCACGAATAGCCATTTTATAAGTATGCTCATATGCTCGATGCGTTAAATTATGTATAATTTTAACTCTACTTTCGAGCTCCTCTAAGTCAGTCAGATTCTGCGTAACGCTGGCTGGATGAACCATAGTCCTGTTGGAAAGGGCAACCTCAGTATCAGGAGGGGGTAGAGTCCTGAGATACATAATTGACAACATTGGATTGTTGAAGTATCTTCTTCAGTTGTTTCGCAACTCCTGGCTGTTCTTAAGCAGCGCTTTAAGTAGTTGAGTGCGAGCTTCAGGTTCTCTTAGAGTTTTGAGTCTTTGATCCATGGCCTTAGCTAGTTCCATGTTTTTTACGATCTAATGCCGTTTCAATCGGCATTACCTCGACTGCAATTTTGTTGGGTGCATGTGTTGTACGAGTCTTGAGCTTTTGTTCAAACTCTTTAGACTCCTCTAGTTTAGCTAAGAATTCGGTTGAGGGTTTCCACTTAGTGGTACCTGCAGGACCGATGCGACAAACAATGGTGTGTTTCCAAGGCGTCTTCTTAATAGAATAGGATCCCTGATACAAGAACGTGTCGGTTTCACGGTCGACATAAATAGGTTCGTCTTGAATCATATTAATTAAATCACGTATCCATGGGTCGGAGTTACGTAAGGGACAACACAGCGTAATGGTAGATTTAGTAATATTAACATAATTTAACAACTGTGCGATAAGTTGACAAGGTGGGTTAGCCCACGCATTATGCTTTGATAAGTCAAGCTGAAATGCATCACCTTTAGGATGAGTCAACGACCTATATTCAGAAACCTGTTTGTTATGTTCTGCGGCGAACATATCAACAGTAAATGGACCCCATCGTGATTGAGCGAGGTTAAACCATTTCTTATTTAGCATCCAATCGGTTGCTAATAACTCTTTGACTGTTTTCTGGTAGTCGGGCACAAGTCGAGAGAGCATGTCAGGAAGATGGTTATGTATTCCTGGAATGTGTGTTATATTAAAAGCGAACTTGGCAATAATGTCATGCCAGCGGCTCACCAACTGTGAATCAGGGTTCATATCTTTTAAGTATGTTAAAGACTTTGATCACAGGCGACAGTAAAGTAACTTCCATAAAGGTAGTCTTTAAACTGTCTTAGCGCAGTAACTATAGCAAGGAGAGCTCTTGTTTAACGGTAGGGTAATTCCGTTGACTCTTATTATAACTCTTGCTAAAGAATTGTATGTAGCGCGGTTTACCATTTATCGTTTGGTAAAGCACTCCACCCACCGCTCGATCTGAAGCGTCGGTTGCTACTTGGAATGGGACACCATCCACAGGGTACTGCATGATGGGTGCGTCCATTACTTTACTTTTGACTAGTTTAAATGCATCATCACATTCTTTTAGTCCAAAGCTTTCCCAAAGGTCCTTTGTGCAGCCGTAGGTGACTGAAAGGCTTTAAGTAATGAGAAAGATGCGGTACCGAATCCGAGAAGAAGTTAACAAACCCACACACAGAGTTCACATCTCTTCCAGTAATTGGTGTTGATAAATCCAACAGAAACTGTTTCTTGCCAGGATCAATTTCTACCCCTGCTGCAGATACTTTGTAGCCAAGTAAATGTATAGTATCTTTAGCAAAAGAACACTTGTCTTCGTTAATCTTAAGTTTAGCATGATTAAGTCGCTTTTAAGACTTCTTTTAACGAGTTTAGCATGTTCATGTGCTGTCTTTGTAAAGATAACTATATCATCTAAATAGACTGATACGTTATACGACAGGTCCGCAAATAGTTCCATCATAACTTGTTGGAAGAAAGAAGGTAACATGTGTAAGCCTTCAGGTGCACCTTTAAACTGGTACTTCTTACCTTGCCAAGTAAAGGAAAAGTATTTCCTATGAGGCTCATATATCTGTAGTTGATGGAATGCAGCTTTTAAGTCTATCTTGGAAAAGATAGTCGCACCTCCATTTTGCGTAGTATCTCGCTTATCTTAGGTAAGAGAAAACTATGTTGCGGAATTAGTTTGTTGATTGGCGACAGGTCTAGTACTACTCTTGTTTTACTAAACGTTCCATCAGATTTATATTGATCGACCGCTAAGAGAGCTAAGTTAACTGGGGTTGCATCATAATTGATTTCAATTAGACCCTGTTTTAACCAATCTTCGATTTGGGTTTTGACAACGTCTTTGTGTCTCCAACTCACGTAGTTATGTGAAGGACACTTTAACTTGGAGAAGTCGACGTTTGTTAAGTCAAGTCTAACGTACCCATTAGAGAACTTAAACATACACCAGTCAGTTATTGCAATTTTCCTGTTTTGTATAATTAAGTCCATAATTATATCGGTGAAGTGCGGAATCATATCCTTTGCTTCACCTTTCGGAGGTTTAGGTATCTTTAACATATTATCATCTGACTGATCTTTATTCGGGTCTAGCCCATTAGGCAGACCAGTGAGTGTGTTATACCTAAAACTGAGAAGATCAGTCATACCTATAATTAAATCGTATTTCTGAGACATGTCAGTAACGATTAGGTGAGTCTTCACTTCTCTTCTATCTGACAGCATTATGTGTGCATAGTCAATGGCTTGTTCGCAAAGTAGTATCTTTGCCATTTCCAAGATTAAACGGCATGAGATAGCAGAGACTTCAGCCCTGGATCAAATAGTGCCATAACTTTTCTCCATTTACGAAAACTGTTTGAAAGATACGTTCATCTCCTTGGTATAGAT
>LUCW03000633.1:0-15000 GCA_001586965.3 Sphaeroforma sirkka
AAGGTCATTGCAGCCCTTCTGAAGAGCACGCGGGCGTGTAACGTGTTCCCAGGTGGTGCAGGTGATCTTCGATGCCTTATTTGGTGCCCATAGCAACGGCCGGATCCGGTTGCTAGGGCTGCGGTTGATGGAGGGCGTGTGTGATAAGGCGAAAGATAATATGATCAAGGCGATGGGGCCAGTTTTGCTCAAGGGACTGCTCCAGGTATGTAGCCTGTCTCGTTGATTATATGTATATATATATATATATATACATATATACATATATATATATATATATATATATATATATATATATATATATATATATATATATATATATATATATATATATATATATATATATAATATATATATATATATTATATATATATCATTAATATATATACATATATTATAATATATATATATATATATACACATGCATGCACATATACAATACATACATGGTAATATAATACAACATACACATGTATTATCAATACAATATATATACAATAACATATTACATGCCATGCACATCACATACACTAATATTACACACAATATAATAACAATGCACATGACATACACACAATATTATTAATACATATTTACATATTCACACATATACACATATTAATATTATTATTAATATAACATTATTACATAACATTATTATTGTACATGGCCATAATATTATGTATATGCATATTAATAATATACATAATAATGTATGTCATATGTCATTAATACATACATACGTAATATGGCCAATACGCATGCACATTATGTTGGTTATTACATATGATGCGCACATTAATATGTATTATGTAATACACAATACAATAACATATTGCATGGTATTATAATATTGAAACATTGTTGTGCAGCAATATTGCATGTTAATATTGTGTTGATGCATGATATTATTATGTGTTGTTATTATGTGTTATATATTGTATATATTATATATAATAATATATGCCAATAATTATTATTATATAAGCCATATTATATATATATGTTATATCCACATCCAATATACATATCATCTAAAATAATATATATGCAATATATAAACATATCAATATACTTACATATATGGACACACACGCACACACACACACACACAGTGTTATGCATATAGATAAAGATACAGGATACGGATATATGTATATATATATATATATATATGTATATATATATATATATATATATATATATATATATATATACATATATATTATTTCATTTGTATGTATATGTATGCATATGCATAATATATATGTATATGTATATGTATATGTATTTACATGTGTTTTATATATATATATATATATATATATACATATATATATATATATATATGTGTGTGTGTGTGTGTGTGTGAGAGAGAGAGAGAGAACGAGTGCGGTCTATCTGAGCATGCAAACTTCTCCTATTGAAAGCCTCGTTCTTCAGCTGAGGTGTCTATATATACACATAAAGCAACAACTTTCTATTGTGATGTCCTTTTATTGTCCCCATATTTTTTTTTTGTCTTTTTTTTTTGATCACCGTATGATTTTTTTTTATGTTTCTTTTGCTCATGATATTATGTTTATTCCTCTGTCCTTTTCCTTGTCACCATATGTCTATTCTTAAGTCAATTTCCTGTCACCATATGTTTATTCCAATGTCCTTCTCCTTGTCACCATATGTCTATTCTTAAGTCAATTTTCTGTCACCATAGGTTTATTCTCGTGCCTTTTTCCTGTCACTATATGTCTATACTTATGTCTTTTTTCTGTTACCATATGTTTATTCGTATGTCCCCCCCCCCCCCTCTTCCAGATGCTCAAGAATTTGGCTGCGACAGAGAAACCAGCTGTCGCTGGTGGCATGGTTGCCGCAGCACCAGGTGGATCAGCAAATGGACAGGACAAGTCCGAAAACCAAAGTTCCGGTCCCAATTTTTCACCAGGTGCGTATGTGCTGATTATTCATATTTCGAAATTGGAACCACAACAGATTGCTGTTCGTATAGACACTTATTATAAATCGGCCCAATTTTAATGCCCAATTTCTCAAGCGCGCTTGTTCCATAGTGTACCGAGTTGTTGGTGTAGATGGTATGACTATCGGGTGCTTCGTTATGGGTGCCGTGTGGCACTATGTTGCGTCGTTCTACGTGTAGTCCCGAGATGAACAAAGTAGGTGTTCGTTAGCGCCGTTTTCAGAGTAGGACTATTTAGCCCTCAATACGGGACATAATAGTTCCATAGTTGTATAAGATCCAATGACTGTGTTAGATTTAATGGGTGTATTCGTTTTAGTCGTTGTATTAGTTTTAAAGTTGTATTTGTTTTTATAGTTGTATTAGTTTCATTTTGATTCCAATGCTTTAGTAGGAATCAAGCAGAGGTGTAAATAGTCCTCAGTCGGAGAGGGACATATTTTTTTGACTATGTTTTAGCTGCAGAACAATCAATTTTAAATTTTGGACTATGTTTAGCTGCAGAAGCACCTAATTTGAAATTTTGGACCACTACTCAGAAACACCGAAGATGCAGGCACTCGCCTATCTAACCATCGGCAAACTGGCCAAACGGCAACCTCCGCTATTTGCCAAGGACACACAAGTACTTAAACTACTAATCGACACGCTACAGGCCCAGGTAAGCGAGTGGTTGATATATATCTGTGTACACACGTGGTCTATGTGGGATGGTAAGCGAGTGGTTGATATATATCTGTGTACACACGTTGTTTGTGGGATGGTAAGCGAGTAGTTGATATATATCTGTGTACACACGTTGTTTGTGGGATGGTAAGCGAGTGGTTGATATATATCTGTGTACACACGTGGTCTATGTGGGATGATATGCGAGTGGTTGATAGATATCTGTGTACACACGTGGTCTATTTGGGATGGTAAGTGAGTGGTTGATATATATCTGTGTACACACGTGGTCTATGTGGGATGGTAAGCGAGTGGTTGATATCTATGCACACACGTACTACTATTGAATGAACAGATATACGAAACCGCAGAACAAAGCAGAATGCACTACTACGGAATGGCATACGACAAATATAGTGTGAGGTCCTAAGTTGTCGATAAAAATTTAATTCAAGGAATTATTTTCCTTGTTAAATCTGTAACAGACAAACAAACAGCAGAACGAGGCGAGGCTTAGCATCATAGAGGCGGTACAAATGGTCACCGGCGCGTATGACCTTGTTACCATGACAACGAATGTAGAGAAAGACCTTGATACGCTGCTTTCTAAAGCGCTGCTAAGCGAGCAAGGCAATGTGAGGCTTGTGGCGGTGCAAAGTGCCCGTACTATCTTTCCTATGAGCCATGTCGGTAGTAGGTAGGTTGGATGAACTCATCGGTACCTATACAATATAATATATTATACTGTAGTATTGTATATATACATATAGATGGATGGATGTATAGATGGATGGGTGGATGGATGGATGGATGGACGGATGGATGGATGGTATATATATATATATATGTGTGTGTGTGTGTGTGGGTGGGTGGGTGTGTGAGTGTGATTGTACGCTCATATACCTCTTTTGTTTGCCGGTTAGTGTGCCAGCCTTTGACCGCATCTGTGTGTACATATAGTTATATTTATGTGATAGAAACGCTCATGCACACACCTTATGATTATATATGAGCACAACACTATCCGACAAATGCCGTGAGAGTGTTTGATGCAGATCTTGAATGCGGCTAATCAGAATTAATTGATACCCATCGGCAATTGATAGAGTTTGTGGTCACACTAGCAATGTGTTCTATCAAGGCACGCTCTTTACTCCTCTACCAATATACAAGGCATGCTAATAATAGGTAAGATTCGCCTGTAGCACTGTACATATATACATACATACATACATATATATATATATATATATATATATATATATATATATATATATATATATATATATATATATATATATATATATTTATATAGAATATAGCCGAGTCTTCTAACAATTATTCATTCCCTTCTTTCAATAACCTAGGCACATCTATATGATTGTCCACATATATCTATTTGTAGAATGTAGCCGAGTCTACTAGTAATTCTCCATTTCATTCTATAAATAATTCGGGCACATCTCTATGGTTGTCGACTTGTATTTTTATCTGTAGAATATAGCTGCTTCTACCAACAATTATCTAATACATTCTATATATGACTTAGGTATATCTGTATGATTGTCCACCTATTTCTATTTATAGAATAAATCTGAGCCTACTGTCAATCATACATTCCCTTCTATAAATAACTCAGGTATATCTGTATGATTGGCGCTGGAGATACCCAGGATGATGTCCGCGAGTGTGCGCGTGCCGGTTTGCGTGCGGCAACGGTACATGAGATACCGCAATTGAGTGCAAAAGCAAAAGCGGGACAGCCTGAGGTGAAGGGCCCCGCGGCCAACCGAGGACCTGGTATGGGCGAGGCTTGTGTGTATGTATTGACCAAACCATAAGTAGTAGTTATGCATTTCAATGTATATATGCGTGTATGTAGCTGGTATTCTGGTAAGTATAGCTGACTGTACATGTGCTTGTTTCTTCGGACCACTTCATAAGGTATGGCATATACTAGAGTGTAATGTGTATATGTCTCAATAGACAATGCATGCAATTCACGTATACACGAAGGGCGACCAAGTGACTATGAGACCATCCGCTCACTCTCTAGACTGGAAAGCCTTGCAGTGGAAGATGGGATGCTGCCGTTGTGTCACCGTACGTGCGCATCACACACCTGCGTACATGAGTTTATGTATATGTATATCGGACATGTTATAGAACTATGTGCCCATAAATATGCATACGTATTTGTGTATGTATACGTGCTTGTATGCACATACATATACACGTACATGTATGCATGCACACATACATATATATATATATATATATATATATATATATACATACGCACATACTTTCATACATATACATACATACATTTTTTAACATACATACATGCATACATACATACATACATACATACATACATACATACATACATACATACATACATGCATACATACATACATACATACATACATACATACATACATACATAGATGCATGCATGCATGCATGCATACATACATACATACATAAACTTATTCAATATTACAGCCAAGGAATCTTTCCCCAGACTTTGTGGAGCTGCTCAGATACACGTGTGCGCAAGCCGTGTTCCGTTTTTCAGATTCAGAATTGCGGTACCAGACAGCAATGGGCCAGATGCCCTTCTCTCCTGCGGTGTATCGTTCTGTGCTGCTATTCATGCGGATCGTTCTGGCAGCACAGGTGAGCGTTTTAGTTATTATGATATATATATATATATATATATATATATATATATATATATATGTATGTATATAATGCATATGTATGTATGTGTATGTATGTTTGTTTGTTTGTTTGTTTGTTAGTATGTATATGTATGCATAATATATAATATAATATATATATATATATATAATCGATATATATATTTTCATATATGGATATACAATGGTATGTATGCATATATATCATAATCGATATATATATATGTTCATCACACACACATCACACATTACATATATATGTATATATATATATATATACATATATATATATATATATATATATATATATATATATATATATAATATATATATATAATATATATATATATATATATATATATATATATATATATATTTATATATATAATATATATATATATATATATATATATATATATATAATATATATATATATATATATATATATATATATGCATATGTATATATGTGGCATATATGTATATGTATATGTATATAATATATGTATATACAATATACATATTTATAGACATTCATTCAGTCACAAATCCATCACATCCTTTTTTAATCACACAATTACCTTCAACAGGTGGGCCATCCCTACACCCAAGACTCGCACAGCTCCAACCGACACAACGACACAGATACCATTGAACAGTTCACCGCAGAAGAAAGTGAAGATGCGATTAATTCGCGCACGCAAGCTATTAGCAAGTATCTTTCCGAGTATCATCAGGGCAAGAGTGTGCCTGAGGATGTGTCTGAGAGTGTTGAGACGAGCGCCCTGAGGTCCTTGAAGTCGCCTGATGCAATCACTTGCTATATCGGTAATGTTTTGCCTACGGTGATATAACGTGGGTTGCGATGTAGTTATTTGTGTGCATGTGTGTGTGTGTGTATAATATTGGTTTAATCTATGGTTGATATGTATGTATTTATATGTGCGTGTTTGCCTGTTTGTGTATGTACGGCATTGTTTTGTTTATATTCATATTACAGTTGCCAGAGGATGTGTTTTGCGGGTAGAGACGACCTTCCTATGATCTCTGGTGGCTGTGAGAGAGTCTAATAGGATAAGATTAGTGGTTATATGGGGCCCTATTAGCATACGACAAGTTGTAAAACGTTAAACGAGGTTATATCACACATGCCCTTGTGTGTAGTAGTATGTGTGCACGACTATCGCAGATGGGGTATATCACACGTGTGCATATGCGTAGGTCCCTACTAAGACCAGCGAGGCATCCTTAGGGGTCTGAGGGTTTATAGTGAAGTATCTGGTTCATTAGTTAGGAAGTTTGTATGCAGTGTTCAACCCTAAACCCTAAACCCCTAAACAAACGTCAGGCGGTTGTGTATTTGTATGGGTTGTGTAAGGCTATGATTCAGAAGGCTATGGCATACGTGCCTTTCTACACTTGATGTATGGCTAAGTTTTGTGGTCCCTGTATAAACTCACACACACACACACACACACACGTATTATAATATATATATATATATATATATATATCTATATATATATATATCTATATATATATATATATATATATATAAGTATATATATATATATATATATATATACTATTATATATAATTACAACTATCGCACTCTAGTTGATTACTTAATCTGCGTTGCATGCACACTGGTCTTACTACTAGCATCCGCTATACCCTAAACTCTAATTCCCACACTGCAGGGTTGGCCGAGTGTGCGTGGTCGCGCGCAGGCAACGCACAGCTCTACACAGCAGCCGCGGGATGTCTGGAGGAACTGTCTCTGGGGCTGCCCAATCATTTCTCGTCTATTTATAGCACGCGGGTTGATTGGCTGTTGCAGTTCACCACGAGTTCTGATTGGGTGTTGCGCCGGCGGGTGTGTACTGTGTTGGCGGTGGTCGTGAGCCTGAGCGATGAGTGTGACAGTGTCGTAGCGATTATCAAGCGACTTCGGGAGACCAGCGCAGAGGTATGGGCATATACACATCACATGCGTGTGTGTGTGGGTGTGTGCACACATAGAAGGTGGTTATATACATATCACATGTGTTTATGTGTTTGTATACACACATCGAAGGTGGTTATGTACACCTCACATGTGTGTGTGTATTTGTATACACACATAAAACGTGGTTTTTATTCACACCACATATATATATGTGTGTGTTTTTAGGTATGCAAGCATATAGAATTCGTCTAATCACCTCCTCGCCCCACTTCTTCTGGTTCCTAGCCTCGTCAATCCGTCCATAGATACTTTGATCAATCTTGATTCAATTGCATCTATGTTTATTTTCCCGGTTTCTAGGTGAGAGATGAACGCCAGAGAGACAAGGCTTTGGGAGCAATTACCGCACTGTCCTGTATAGTAGGTCGACACGGACTTATGACCAGCCAAGGTGAAAAGGTATGATATACATATATATATATATATATAGATTGTTTGGGTTATATATATATAACCCAAACAATCAATCAATCAATTGGTACAATCAGATTCTATCATCTATTTTATCGTTCAAATCTTGAGTTCTTCCGCCTCGGATAGTTCATAGCTGAACTCTATACTAATTGTATTGGTTCCGTTATTTTGATATGTGTACAGTCTGGTTGCCGTGACGACGAAAGGGTCATCGGAGCCATGCGTGAGTGTGTCACACTAATTACGTCCTTCCTGGATCTGAAGGGCGAATCACTGATGTGTGCTCTGGAGGCAATAGGTAAGTGACAGCCTATCAATCATTTCAGGTGTTTATGTAACTAATGCGTTGACACGTAGATACTGTTCCTATTGGCATGTGTATATAGGTCATAGGTAAGTGACAGCCTATCCATCACTTCAGGTGGTTATGTAACTAATGCGTTGGCACGTAGATACTGTCCCTATTAACATGTGTATATAGGTCATAGGTAAGTGACAGCCTATCCATCGCTTCAGGTGGTTATGTACCTAATGCGTTGGCACGTAGATACAGTTCCTATTGACATGTGTACATGGGAGGTCATAGGTATTTGAAAGTCTATCCATCACTTCAGGGCGTTATATAACTCATACATTGCCACGTAGATACTGTTGCCATTGACGGTATGCCCTGTGGTATTAGTCGACCATTTATAGTTCACGTTCAACACCTTTTTTTCACTGTCACGGATTTCACTTTCCACATAAGTGGTCTCGTGGGACAGTCTTATCTGTTCTTTTCTTGATACGCTTTGTTGGTAGACTCATGGGTGCTAATATCGCTCTGTTCAAATATCTATTTATAGGTGAGATGTCTCGGCATGGCCCTCTACCCATCGAATCAGGGGATGTAAAGGATTGCGACAACGAGGATTGGAGTGCGCGCTTCAGCTCTGTAAGTATTTTGTGCACTGTCCGTATAATATAATATATATATACATATACATATACATATATATATATATATATATATATATATATATATATATATATATATGTGTGTGTGTGTGTGTGTGTGTGTATGTATGTATATGCATATATGGATATGGATATATATATATATATATATATATATATATATATATATATATATATATATATATATGTATGTATATGGGTGTGGTGATCTGTATATATGTGTAGGGCGATAACTGCAGTGAAAATAGCTGTTTGTCGACGGCAAAGTACTTCTACCGTGTGTACTCATATATTACAATTCATTCGCAGTGTAGGACCGCTTTGTTTCTCATCGTACTACTCAATACACCTTAAATCACTGTCGTCATATCAGTCTACAGTATAGTCCATCGTTCATCCGCTATTCTAGCTTATACTCCGTTGTTCTATTCTTAGCTCAAACGGGTCAAAACGGCCTCCGGAGACGCCTCGGCGCCGCCGGTGAGTCATACCACAAAGTGCGAATTGATTGGCTTCCTCATACACACACTCGACAAAGCACGCGATGCCAAGGCTATTGATGCGCTTATCCTGGCTATGGGCCTGGTGGGATACGGAGACCCGACTCTGCCAAAGGTATACATACAACCGAAAGTATATGAGTATATACACTAGCCCACGGTATATATGTAATGTTAAGTATATCAGGCTGAGCACGTGTATAGGGGTGTGTGTAAGTGCTGGGGGTGTGTGTGTTTGTGCGCGGTTGTGTTTGATATAAGCTTAGCCATACACGCCCTCGACTAAACGCGCCATGCGACACAACCATCATTGTGTATGATACTGTCTGCGCCAGAGCTATTTACGGTCTGCATTTGCGCGTGGTAGAGGTTGTTGGAGGTGTGTGCATCTAAGCTTGTTCCTGCGTATTCAAATGTGTGCAATCTCTTATAGTGCATTCTGTGGCACTATGACAACGAATGACTCCGAAGGCACGATGATATGCATAGGCATGAGTGCATCTGTGTTTGTGTCTATACATATCTCTGTACAGACACACACGTATGTATGCCATACCCTACCCATACATCAGAGAAGAACCACTTCAGATGTAGACGTGGGCTGATTTTTTCCTCGTTAATTGTCTACCCTAGGAAGCGGTAGACAAAATCCTCGAGACACTCTACAGCAAAGAGCGCGAGAAAAGCCCTGACCTGCACTTCACCGTAGGCATGTCACTGGCACGCATCGCCCATGCCTCAGCCGTGGCGGCCAATCAGAATGCGTCTATAAATAGCTCGAGACTACCAGCTATTGTTGAGAAGGTTTTGGTTAACAGCAGATCCGCGGTACCACCCGTGCGACAGTCGTCAGCCATCTGGCTGTTGCACGTTGTCAAACTCAATGCGAAGAATAAATATATAACACACGAGGCTGTGTCAGAGATCCAGGTGAGTCGTGTAAAGTTCACACATATCTGTATATATATATATATATATATATATATATGTGTGTATGTATTTGTATTTGTATATGTATAGGTATATTTTTATGTGTATGTATATGTATATGTATATATATATATGTATATGTATATGTATATATATGTGTATATGTGTAAGTATATATATATATATATATCCATATCTACCGCCCCGTGCCGTGCTTTAATCAGCGTTTATGTGGCGTTGTAAATGGCTCAACCCAACGAGAGCGGTATACTACATAGTTTAACTCAGTGTACCTCACCAATACACACACCATACACCACATGCCCTATACGCTCAGGAATTCAGTCGTGGCCGCTATAGCACTCTCTTCTACCCTATTATATCCCACGTACATGTGTATATACCTATTACATAGTTCAGCTCCGCATATCTCCCCAATAAATACAACACCAGATGCTCAGTCGTACCTGCTATGTCTAACACTCTCTTGCACCCCTCGATATCACACCCCTCCATCTACCAGCAAGCCTTTGTCGGGTACTTAGGCGATGGGGATGAGTTCACGCAGGAGTGTGCGAGTAATGGGCTGGGCTTGGTATACGAGTGCGGCGATGGGTCTCTCAAGGAAAGCCTAGTCACTACGCTGGTGTCCACCTTAAGTGACGGACAGAAGCGCTCGACCAAACTGGTAGGTGTTTCAGTGGTAGATGTTGGTAGCATGCTTGGTCCGCATATGTGGTCTGTAGTGGGTGTGAGTGTATGTGTATGTGCGTGTGAGTCTCTCTCTTTGTGTGTGTATGTATGTGGGTGTGTGGTTGGGCATGTCTTTGTGTGTGTATGTGTGCGGGTGTGCCAAGAGATGTAGTTAACCGGACTTGGGTGTATAGATAACCTGGGGGAGTACTGATAAACGGAGTGTGTTTGATTATAATGAGGTATTCATATAGTAGACTATGGTACTAGATTTTTTTGTCACACCCATGGTAGTTGATGGTGGTTTAGAGGTCCACCCCTTCGAACTCCGATTGGACAGATATCTTAGTCACCGATGTATTCGTACAATTAGAACAAAAAGTACATTTATTCAATGGGGAAAAAAATGCATTCATAAAATTAGGACAAAACGTACATTTATATCTAGGACAAAAATGACACCCATAAACGACAAACACTACATCTATATACTTGAGACAAAGGTATATCCACATACCTGAGACAAAAGTACATTCGTACCCTTAGGACCAAAAGTATGTATGAATCCATGCATGCATTATGATAAGCTTGTTAGGCTGTACTACACAAACCATACAATGGTATATGTAAATTCAATACAAACATAACAGTATAAATCAGTGCAAACCACATAGTACATACATACCACTACCTGGTAACTGCTGGGAACTGACACAGGTGGAAACCATCCACAGGTATATTCGTGCATGTCGCTTGGTGATATAATAGAATAAATCATATAATAGTATATATAACCCATAAAATATTTTATATAAACCATGTAATTGTATATATAAACTCAAGTACAAACATAAAATATCATAAATCAGTGCTAACTACATAGTACATATATACCTCTTCCCCATATCTACTGTGAACTGACACACGTGGGTCTACCCCCTATCCATCGACTGAGCTATACGGCACACAAGCTTCACCCACCTACTGACCAAGGCTACATTGATATCTACACTACTCTTGCGATACAGAGCGGAGACACCCCGGTGTTCATGGACGGCAACATGGGAAACACTCGACGACGGCAAACAGCTGGGTACGTACAAAGATCTGTGCAATCTGGTGAGTGAACTCAACAAACCAGACCTCATCTACCGGTTCATGGCCCTCTCTAACAACAATGCGCTCTGGCAGAGCCGCAAAGGAGCGGCCTTTGGTTTTGCCAGCATCGCCAGTATTGCGGTATGTGTGTGGTCGGTGCTGCGTTTGTTCGTATATATATATGTATATATGTATACATATATATATATATATATATATATATATATATCCTATATTTATATATATTTTATATATATATATATATATATATACTTATATATATATATATATATATATATATATATATATATATATATATATAGGGAGAACAATATGATGCAGTTCATTTTTGTATAGATTGTTAACCTTGTTCGGATTGGTGGTGAGAAACATGGTGCAGCTTTATTTGTATAGCCTTGTCTGCTCAGTCTATGTAGGGTGAGTGATATGATACGTCTTTATTTATATAGCGTTATCTGCAAACGTTGTTTGTTCGGCTTTTGGGGGATGAGTACTATGATTCAGTCATTTATATGGTATTGTTTGGTGCCGTACTTCGGTGTTAAACAATATTACCCTGATTCATATATCCATTATTGCTTGCTATCGTTGTCGACCTTTTGAGGGGATGAGTAATATGGTCCAAATTCTGTTGAAAAATCTGTTGAAAGTGTCTAGTTTACCCGCGTCCTGATAAAGTGGACATATATCGATGGTGACCAAGTTTTATTTTGGCCCCTTTCCAGGGCGAGCAATTGGACCCGTATCTGCCCCAGTTAGTGCCGAAATTGTACCGGTACAAACACGATCCGAATGTTAAGACGCGAACGGCCATGGGACAAATTTGGAAATCTCTCAATCTGGAAGGGTATGGCTCATGTGTGGCTCGCGAAAGTGGCATATATATATATATTGGTTACGTTTATATGTATGTTGGATACGTTTATGCGTATTGTTGAATGCGTTTATATGTATGTTGGATAAGCTTATGTGCAAATTGGAAATGTTTATGTGTATGTTGGATATGTTTATATGTACGTTGTATACGTTTAAAAGTATGTCATATACGTTTATATGTATATATAATAGAATTTCCAGCAAAATCAGCATATGAGTAGATCATTATGTTATAGGGGCGAACGATCTTCTATCGTTATATTTGTGTATATTACTTGTAATCAAATCTGATCTATTTTTGCATGATTTCTCTAATAACGTAACATCTTACCTTCGTTGCTTCCTCGCTTAGCTTCGTTCATCAGTCCAATATATATATATATATATATATATATATGTATATATATGCATATATATATATATATATATATATATATATATATATATATATATATATATATATATATATATATATATATATATATATATAATATGTATGTATATATATATCAATATATATATATATATGTATATATATATATATATATTCATATGCATATGCATTCATAATGCATACGTTATGTATACTATTTCATCTACGTATGCGTATGCATATACATATACATTTTGCATATACACATATACTTGCATATCCATATGCATATGCATATACATATATATATATGTATGTAGATATGCGTATACATGTACATGTACATGTGCATATATATATACATACATATACGTATATTATATGCGTATGCGCATATACATGTACATGTACATGTACAGTACATATACATATACATATACATATACATATACTTATACTTATACTTATACATACACATATACATATAAACATACATATACATATACAGATGCTTGTGTCAGTGTCTGTGAATGTGTCTGTCTCTGTCTCTGTCTCTGTGACTGTGTATGAGTCTGTGTATGTCCATTCATACCCATTCATGTACATGCCCTTCCGCGTTTCATATTCTCCTGCTGTATGCACCTTCTATCTCCTTAATGAACTCCGTAGTAGACCCTATCTCGCTAATAAACCCTATCTTCCTCATCAACCCTATCTCCCTAATAAACCCTATCTCTCTAATAAACCCTATCTCCTCAATAAACCCTTTCTCTCTAACAAACCATATTTCCCTAATAAACTCTACCTCTCTAATAAACCCTATTTTCCTAATAACTTTTTTCTCTAACAAACCATATTTCCCTAATTTACCCTATCTCTCATATACCCTATTTCCCTAACTAAATCCGTGTCCTTATTATTTTTATGCCTCCCACAGAATCGAAACCATCAAGAAGTACTCTACTGAGATCTTCGCAGATCTGGACATCAACATCATTCACAAAGAATGGCGCAACCGAGAAGCATCGTAAGTCGCCTGGCACTCTATACGTTGCACGCTTTGGCCTACGAGAGAGAGAATAGACACATACACGTTTACGTATACACATTTACGTATACATATTTACGTATACGCATTTACGTATACGCATTTATGTATACGCATTTACATATACACATTTACGTATAACGTATACGCATTTACGTATCCACATTTTTGTATACACAATTACGGATACTTCTTCACATGTACAATCTATCGTATGTGTGTCATGGTTTATGTATATATTAATGTACCTACGGTTGTGGGTCTTTGTTTACCTTTTGCACAATAGTACTTCCGTATGCGCACATGGCCCTGTGTTTGGCCTAAAGTTAATGTGTATTGCTGTGTGTGTCATATGGTTTTGTATTTCAAATAGTTTTGCCTGTAGGTGTGCTTGTGTCTGAGGTGTGCGTTTGTGCACATGACTCTGTACAAACCTCAAATCCCTAATAACACATCACTCCCCTTGCTGAGAACCACCTCTTCCTATTAGTCCCATACAACCCCTACCCAATAAACCTGGTTTTTCGCATGGACATCCGATACTTAAACCGGGTTTATCCATCCACTCAGGTGCCTGGCCATGTCTGATCTGATCAGCACTCTGCAGACCGATCTAACGAACGACCAATTCGAACAGACCTGGCTGCTGTGCGTGCGTGTACTGGACGATATCAAGGTACTACCCAACACGCATGCAACGATGTCTTAAGCTGTGTATGCGTGTGTCTATAGG
>LUCW03000633.1:22500-52500 GCA_001586965.3 Sphaeroforma sirkka
TGCATTATGTTATACGTGTGTATATGTATATATATATGTATATACGTAATATATGCATATATATGCATATTGATTATGATATGATGATGATGTGCGTGTGTGTGATGTGTGTGCGCATATATGTATATATATATATATATCCAGGGAGGTGTGTTTATGTGTGTTCAGGTGTTTGTGTATGTGTGTATGCATGTATGTATGCATGCATGTATGTGTGTGCATGCAATGCATGCATGCATGCATATATGTATGTATGCATGTATATCTGTGTATGTCTGTGTATGTAAATGGGCATATACATATGTATATGTATATGTAACATATATAGCATGTAGGTTTCATTATTGTACAGACATGTAGGCAGTTGTTTCCTGGTTTGTTTTTATGCTCATGCAGATGGCATAAACTAAATTATCGCCATCTTTAAGCATTACCCCTATGTCTGGAGTTCTGTGCTGTCACGGTTTTGTTTGTTCTGATTCGTATAATGTTGTGCCAATTTCTGCAAGCTTCCATGAGCGCAGTCACCACAGAATGCAACAAACAGGTCTTTAATATTGTATAAAAAATTGATCTCGTCCCTATTTAAAATTTGTTTCGAGTTTAATCCCCCTATCGCGCCAAAAAAAAATGGAGATGGTCATGAAGCGCAGAATCAAAAACTGACCCAAAAAGACTCCAGTCGCCCTGTTACCACAAGTTGAGACGGACATGCATATCAGTCAATTATGTAGTTTCTATTTTTCGTGTATATCTTTCGTCCTTTTTTCCACACATATTTATCGTAAGAACTCTTTTTCCCTTAGCATCCATATTGTTGACATGTCAACTTTTGCTTTTTAAGCGCCAGTTTCACATCATGTTTGCAAGGATGCGTCAGTATCGATCCTCCTCTTCTGAACCCCATTATATTTATATCTCACCCTCTGCTTCCGTGAAACAGTGACCTACAAGCAGCGCTGTTGAGTGCGCTGAATGGGCGTGTGTGGGACGGCAAAGAGCAGATACTATTGGCTCTGGGCTGTCTGTGTAAGAGTCGGAAGAATCTGATCACCTCGGAGGTTTACTACAACATTGTCTCTCTGTTGCTGAAGGAGGCCGGGCGCAAGACGATCAAGTACAAGATCAAAGCTATCGAAGCGCTGGCGGTATGTCGGTATCAGTGAGTTAATGGAGATGGTCTCCATCGCCATTCGCGTCTTGTACGGCGAGATGCGCCGGTAGTGTGTCGTTGCATTGTGTGCTCTTTGTCGTGCGTGTGTGTGTCAGATTTGGAAGGCGGAAGGTCTTTCTAGGGATTGACGGTAGTATCAATCAAGGAAACTGGATGGTATACCTTTTAGGAGATGGTAAGCAGTTCTTTCGGTATGTTGTATCTGATCTACAAACCCTAGACCCTAAACCCTTAACCCTAGACCCTAAAATCCCTAACTCCTAAATCGATATTCTCCGAGCACTTGCGGTATGTAGCTAGTGTTGATTGAATTTGAGATCTTCTCGATTCGTTGCTTGTATTGCCCTCTAGGCTGATACGGTGGCATGTGTAGTGTGTGGTGTGTAGTATGTGTGCTGTATTGTTTGTTTCACAGTTGAAAGAAGTTGAGTTACTGACTGCAGAGATTAATGGTTGTTGGTTGGTAATCACTACACGAGGGAGGCCACACCGAAGATTCTAAATGAGATGCAGGATCAAAAATACGCATAATACTAAAAGAATCATCATACCACCACTATAGCACCATTTCATGATCACGCACATCCACCCCCAGCGACGGCGTTACGTTAGTATTGGGAAACGACATGTCTGTCTTAGCTGGCTTGGTTTGGGCGGATACACCACTTGCTGTGGTTCACCTTTCCGGTCGGTCCACCTCCACACCAACACACATACGCGTGCCTGGGCGATATACACACTGGCGTAGGGGTAGAGCCATCCATGACCAGGACTACAGCATGAGCTATAGGCTGTAGAATCTTCAATGTTCGGAGTAGTCGCTGCGAGTTCTCGAGGAATATATACATACTCTCAATCGGCGATAGTATCATAATTGGCATATAAGGTGTTGTATAGGCAATAGCAGCAACGGACGTTACTATATCGACAACGGTAGAAAACCAAGCTCGAAGTACACTCTATGGCTGATTTATGTACAAGACGTTCTTAACTACAAAGTGCTCTCCAACAACAAAACAAACGTTACCACTCATACGATAACAGTAGACAAACTAGTTCAAGGTACACTTTATTAGTCTAACTTACGTTCAGGATGCTCTAAACTACAACTCAAACAAAACAAACGTTACCACTCTTTTGATAACGGTAGAAAAATAAGCTTAAAGGACACGTCATCGGTCTAGTTTACGTACAGGACGTTCTAAACTACAAAGTACACTCTCAAACAACAATATATCAATGTATCTCGCATACAAGATGTTTTCAACGCAGATGCCCAAGGACGATCTCTGCTGTTTACTCAGCCACACCAAGAACGCAAATGGCACTATTCTTTGCTATCAAATGCCAAGTGATTCCGTAGTCTTTCATGAAGCCTTGTAGTTGACACTGTCTTGTTCTGTATCACTTACAGGATGTCCTTAAGGCAGATGCAAAGTGTAATAGGTATGCTGATGTATGTGAGACGCTCATCAGTCTGTCACTGTACACTGACGAGGCGCAAATAGATGCGAACACAACAGACAGTGTCACGCACAGCGAAGTGGAGAAGGAGAAACGCCAGAGCTCACAAGAGACCACACAGGTAAGGGATCAATAATCATTGATCATGCATATATATATATATATATATATATATATATATATATATATATATATATATATATATATATATATATATATATATATATATATGCGTGTGTGTACATGTTTGATATACGTATATATGTATATATATATATATATATATATATATATATATATATATGCATATATATGTATATATATATATATATATATATATATATTATTTATTTTGTTTTTAGCATGTATGTATAGATATGTATATATGTATGTATAGATATGTATATATATATATATATATATATATATATATATATATATATATACAGATATACATGCATACATATTAGATGTGTGTGCGTGTGTGTGCAATGTGCGTATATGCATATGTATATATATACGTATATATATATATATATATACAATACATATATATATATATATATATATAGGTATGTAGATATGTAGGTATGTAGGTATGTCTGTATGAATGTAGGTATGTCTAGGCGCGTGTGTGGCGTAGGGATGGGGTTGTGTTTTGTGCGCGCGTGTGTGCCTCTGTGTTGCTGTGTCCGTGTCTGTGTGATAGCAAATCCGACAACAAACGACTCACACTGGAAAAGAGGTCTAAAAGGCTCATAAGAGACGGTGAGCTTGATAGGTTGTTCGGTGTCCACGTTTTAAGTCCCAAGCCTTGCTCTTAGCATTTGTACTTACACTCCTAACTGCACTTTGACGGACCATACTTCCATCGGAACTATCGTTAGAGACACCAATATATATATATATATATATATATATATATATGTGTGTGTGTGTGTGTGTGTGTGTGTGTGTGTGTGTGTGTGTGTATGTATGTTTTGTATGTATGTTTCTATATATGATTGTATGTATGTATGTATGAATGTTTCTATGTATGTATGTATGTATATATGTATGTATACATATAAATATATATATATATATATATATATATATATATATATATATATATGCATGTATGTATCTATACATATGTATGTATATATATATGTATATATTATATATTCATGTACATTTATATATATAAATATATATATATATATATATATATATATATATGTGTGTGTGTGTGTGTCTGTGTGTCTGTGTGTCTGTGTGTCTGTATTGAAGAACTGGGTTGTATGCCGCTGTGGACGACAACCCTTTAACCGAGGATCTATCACCCGCATACAATATAGACATAATTCATATACAAATGTACATGTATATATATCTATATATTTATACATATACATGTATACATATACATATATATATAAAGCTAATCAGTTGATGCATAGTACTCACCACATACAATCCAATATTGCCAACCCCTTGACTGCAGGTGCGTCTCGCGGCATACAAAACCATCTGCGCTGCGTGGCGACCCGACCCCCCCACTCAAACGCAATACGCAGACTCACTAGCCACACACCTGGTAACCAACGCTAGTCTGAATGTGTGGAGCATCAAGATCACCATCATGAAGTGCCTGACGAGTGTGTTGTACCGGCTGCCCTTGCGTGTCCTGAGTGAGGGTTCGCTCGATAGAGTGCTAGGCGCAATCTCCGAAGCCGTGGCCGATGGAAAGTACTCGCAGCTGCGGGTAGCGGCACTGAAGGCTCTGACTGTGCTGCTCGGCGTGTGCTCGACCAAAGCCAGCACACCGACGCCTGCAGCAGATACCGCAATGGACACCGGTACCAATACCGGGACGGTTGCTAGCGCGGGTTCTAAATCTGCTACTGGCGGGGTGGGTGCGGTTAATGTTGATCTCATCAGTGTGGACACCGGTGCGGTGGTGGAAAGTGAGGCGAGTGATGTATTGGGCCGAGAAAGGCTCACGGCAATTTTGACGAGTCTGAGGGATCGCAAGATGGATGGCGATCCGGATGTGAGACGCTTTAGTGAAGCTTTGCTGCCGTTGATTACGGCAGCTTTGCAGTAGTAAGTATTAGTTAAATAAATCCGTTTTTTATTATAATGGAACTCGGCAAGGACTTATCTTATGTGATATGTAGTGCACGGGTGTCTATCTGGAGGACTAAGCATGCGCATATACACCAAGTAGGACCCGAAAGGTCGATAGTACTCGGCTTCATATATGTGCGTGTGTGTATACGAATATATATAAACAAGCACTACCACGTAAAGTTCATGAACTGAAGATGTGATTATTTACCTGTAATTTTTTGTCAATGTACCTACCCCATCCTTTGTTTAGAGGCGTATATCATCTATATAGTGTATATGTATATATATATATATATATATATATATATATATATATATATATATATATATATATATATATATATATATATATATATATATATATATATACACATATACATATACATACATACATACATACATACATACATATATATATATATATATATATATATATACATATATGATGTGTGTGATGTGTTTGTGTTGTGTGTGTGTCCATATCCATGTGTGCATGTGCGTCCGTGTGTGTGTATGTGTGTGTGTAGATTTGTGAATGTGAGTGTGTGTATGTCTATATATATATATATATATATATATGTGTGTGTGTGTGTGTGTGTATGTGACATATGTCTATATTTAATTGTATATGTTGTATCTATGCACCTTTATAACCGGGAATACGTGAATATATCATGCGCACATATATGTGTAGTATAGCTAGCTGTATAATAATATATACGTGTTTGCACGCGCTATGTATTTATATTTTATATATATATCTATAATGCATCGTCGTTGTACATATACTCGAAAGAGATACAATCCATCCTACGCGACATGAGTTTGTATTGAAAACATTTCTGTGAGCAATGTAAATGATCTTTATTTTTTGTTCTCTTTTAATAGTTGTGGATAGTAGCCCCTTGTTTGGAACCTTACTTCCGGTCAAGTGGCGTGATACCCATTATACTGGTGTCCGTCTCTGTCTCAGCGGCAGCCTGTATTTGTGTTGCAACCTGAGTCTGTGTTGCAACCTGAGTTGCAACCTGAGTCTGCACGGAAGTCTTAATCTGTGTTACGAGTTGTTCTTCCAAGCTGACCTGCTCAATAACAGTTTCCTGGTCTATGAATGTTACTGTCAATTCTTCCGAAACTAAGTTGGTGTCTGTCACATCCACCACTACCTCGTTTTCGACTACAACATCCTCAGTCTCCTGTTCGATGAATGTTACGGTTAATGATTCCTGTTCGATAAAGGTCACTGTCAACTCTTCTGAAACTAAGTTAGTGTCTGTCACGTCCACCAATACCTCGTTCTCGACTATAACATCCTGTGTCTCCTGCTCGATGAATGTTACTGTCAACTCTTCCGAAACCAAGTTTGTGTCTGTTATATCCGCTGATATCTCATTCTCTACTACAACATTCTGCGTCTCCTGTTCGATGAATGTTACTGTCAACTCTTCCGAAACCAAGTTTGTGTTTGTTACATCCACCGATACCTCATTTTCTACTACAACATTTTGCGTCTCCTGTTCGATGAATGTTACTGTCAACTCTTCCGAAACCAAGTTTGTGTCTGTTACCTCCGCCGATACCTCATTTGTCACTGTCATCTCTTCCGACACTAAGTTTGTGTTTGTTACATCCACCGACACCTCATTCTCTATTACAACATTCTGAGTCTCCTGTTCAACGAATGTCACTGTCAGCTCTTCCGAAACCAAGTTTGTGTTTGTTACATCCACCGATACCTCGTTCTCAACTACAACATTCTGAGTCTCCTCTTCTAGGAGTGTCACTGTTAATCCTTCCGTCTCCTGTTCGAACAAGGTGACAGTCAGACTTTCCTGGACGATCTCAGTGTCTGTTATCTCCACATCCACGCCGACAATGTTCTGTTGGGTCGCTACCGGATAGAAAGTAACAGTAACTGTTTCTACCTCTACCTCAACTGTCGCATTGGGGTCGAGTGCGTAGATGGCATTCTGCCAACTCATCTCGGCGGCGAATGCATTGTAGCTATCACCTGGCTGGGTGAAGCCATGCTGGGCATCAGTAAAGTATGTGGTGGACGAATTCAACCAGGAGGAAGCTCCGTCCAATTCAGACATGACGGTAGACATTTGATCAGAGCTGACCGCATTCGCATCTGCAGTACCTTGGTTCAGTAGAAGTGTAGACGTGAAGTTGTTCTCGGCCGTAGTGGCTATGATTGAATAATCTGAGGACGAAGTGCTACCTGGATGGAAGGCTACCATCAGACTGACGGCTTCCGCCTCAATCGTTGCTGGGTCACTTCGGGCGTACTCCATGACACCACCACCACCTAGACAATACCCAAAGATAGCAACATCTTCATACGGCGCGTTCTCTGTCGATTGCGCAGCCTGGATCGCCGCAGATATGACGCCTCTGTAATTAGTCGCGTTAGATCTCAACGCTCCAGCGAGCCCCCCCTTTTCTTCATTGGTGAGGTTCGCATTCTCACCCTGTGCCTGATCCGAACCATACGTATCGGCAACAAAGGCAGCATTGCCCAACCCAGCCAAACGGACTGCATTAGCTACCTCGAAGCTGCCTACACCGTCCCAGTCGGATAGGATCACTACCACTTTTCCAGTAGTAGCTCCATCGGTGGGTGTGACTAGGATACCGTTGGCAGTTGAGCCATCAGGGAGTGTGTAAGGAACAGCTTCTTCTGTGAAGTTCTCGACTTGAGCATTGCCCATGTCCCAGCCCATCTCCTCCGCGAGAGTAAAGGCGCTCGTGATATTGTACGCAGGGGTGCCGGGTACAGGCTGTGATGTGGCAAGCTGCGCCGTCACCAGCAAGGCAGTTGCGAATTGTAGTAGACCCATCATCGGAAGTAATAGTTTTGTTTTGTTCAGACCTCATACGGACTTTGTATTTTGAAAAGTGAGGCACTGATGAAACTTTCGATTTACTTATATGTTACAATTCTATCGTTTTGCGTAATAGTAAATTAAAGCTCGTGAAATATTGTGGCTTGTGAGAACTAAGAACTTGTGACAGCAAGTCTTTGGTTCGATGTTGTCGAAGGTTTTTTAATTTTGATATATAAACATTCCATATCTTCAGTCCTGTTCAAATTAGATTGTCATTTAGATCAAGTGAGTCTCAACCACCACTGAATAGGGCTGAAAATACAAATTGTTCCATCATCATGCGAATCAATTCTTATGTATTGACCACATATTGAGTACAAAATACTATTTTAATTTTGAAACTTATTATTTACTCCAGTAAGCAGGTTTCATGTCAATCTACTCTTTTTGAAATGCCTTAGATAGTTATGAGTCATATGACTCATAACTATGTGAACTGTGTCTGTGAAGTGAATGTGAACTGTGAACTATGGACTTTGAAGTGGTGTTTTTAATGTTTCCTGTTTACTGTAATAGTGTAAATAATAATAAATTAAAAAAACCATTGGTGACTGAAAAGTGAATACTGTTGAATTGAGTATTGAGTCTGGCTGAACCTGTGAGTCTGTGACACAGTGACAGTCAGTATGTACTCCGTAGTCCGTAGTACGCAATTAAGTCGAAAATTTGACCACTGAGTGTCTGAGTCTGACCAGCGTTCTATACGAACACATATTTGTGTACTACATTTGTTTTTAAAAAACATTTATATACAGTCTACAATTTCCTCCACACATGCACATGCTACATTCCACATAATTATTTTATCTATAATTTGAAATAAAACATAAAATATATTATATATTTATGTAACTTTCAGTTTAAAACCTAGAAGTATTCATTGAAGGATATGGATCAGCTATTGCTAAATAGGGGCATTTGACTATCCAAAAAGGAAAAATACGACTCCAATGAGTAAAACAACCCAAAATTTAAATAAAAATAGTGAACAAATGTCTTGGGGATTTGTCTCTCCACAGTTTTACTAACGGATGACGGTCTCAGCGCAGCCTCTCAGGACTCCGGGCCCAGGGCCTCAGGCGGACCACGGGATCAGGCCTTCCATTGTTCTCTTCTTCTTGTGTTGTGTGTTGGTGTCTTGGTGAGGGTCTGAGGGAGAGAGAGAATTCTGAACTCTGGACTGAACTCTGAGACTCATGAGAGTCTGAACTTTGAAGTCTGAACTTTAAAAAAATACAGAAGTCTGAAGAGTGAAGACTATTTTTGTTTTTTTGTTTTTTTTTCAAAAACAAATAGACTCCAGTGAGTCCAGTCTCTCACAGACTCAGACTCTCATCTCTCATTGACAGACACTCATCAGTCATCAGTTGTCATCACTGTCAAAAGCCGAAGGTTCATTGGATGTTTTTTTTTAAAAGGATGCTATAAAACCTTGTTAAATTTTCAAAAAATATAGTGTACTGTCTGCATGTACTGTATTTATATTTTAATAAAATCAAACAAAAACACAATTATTTACACATGATGTATACAGTCAAATATGAATACTTAGTCCCATAAAAGACTCAGACTGAAAATTGAGAAATGTTTATTTTTTAGGACGGCAACAAAGTTCGAATCCCGAATCTTGGACTTCAACCGCTGACGTCCAAACTAAAAAATTATATGATTGGGGTGGATATAATACGGAAATCCATAGCGGCATAGCCTTCTTCTAAATTTAAAATTTTAGATCAGGACGACGCAAATTCAAAATCGAAATAAAACTGTTCCCACTTCCCTCACTCTGGTCACTGCTCAGTGACTTAAAGTTATTGACACACTGTCTCTGACTCTCTCTGTGGAGTGTTGGCCTGGCATGTACCCAGTCACCAGTGTCCCAGTCCCACTGCCCACGCCACTCCTGAGTCCTGACTCCCGCTACTGTGGAGTCACTGGAGTGTGGACTCGTGTACAGACCACAGGTCCTGGACTCCTGTGAGGCTGTGACTCGTGTCTACACCACTTGCTGGCCACAGACTCCACACTCCACAGTGTGGACGATTATTAATTGGTGTGGGTCTGTGGGGACTGTGGCCTGTGGGACTCGGAGACTGGAGAGGATTTTTGTTGTTGAATATATCGGGTGTGAGCGAGCTCACATTTTTGGTTAAAAATTGCAGGTGGGAAAGAAGGAGAAGGGGAAAGGACAAGGAGCGCGCAAAGCGAGTGTAAGAGCCAAAATATTAAGACAGAAAACGACGGTTTGACTAAACTGGATCCAAATAACCATCTGTGTACAAGTCAACTTTGCGGATGGAAAGTGCCAACAGGTGGCCTTACATTAGATCTTCGTATACCTGTGCAACAGCTGATTTTCGAAAATCCAACTACTCGGGCGAAACCTCAGGATCTATTTGCTGAGGAAATCCGTAATACTGATGTACTTAGCGACATAACGAACGTGACACAACCACCTGGACGTAAAGCATGCATAGGTAATTATACCTCACATTAGCAAGAACAGTGCAATGAAAAATTTGCACATATGCCCTATGAAAACAGATGCTGAAATTTCAGGGAAGAAGAAAGAGTTCTTCCAGCTCTTTGATGATTTAAAGTCGCACCAAGAACGTTATACATTTGCATTACATGTTCTATGATTCAATAATCAGTTTGAATAACATAGCACGGCAATTAGCTCTCTCGATTTGTATGCGTATGGCCGCAATTTTCTTCGTCTCTGCATTTTCTTCGGCCATAAATCGCGCATCTGTATGAAGCATAGGAGGGACATGATCCCCCACTCCCGGTGGCAGTAAATTCTGGACATAGAAGTCTTCATTGCCCATGACACTACAACATTTCCATGATTTAAAGAAAAATTTGTCTTTTCAAAGTGCCGATATCACTCGATCGCTTATGAATTTATGCGAATAGCAAAAACAAAAGGTACCAAATACTACCTGTCCAGAACCTGATATTTCTACTAGTATTTTTATAGTGTTATGGTGCTTGTAGAGGACGCCATTTCTGAGCTTGGTTCTGATGAAAACTCTGAGGACGACTCGTCGGACCTTAAAACCTTGGAGGAGGAGGTCTCAATTGCCACGGAAAGGCTCGTCAGCGTCCGTGTGTCTCCTAGTAGGGATAATATTATTCATTTCAAAAATGACAAGTATGTATGTTACAATGTATGAACATATGGTAGTCGCTGTAGTGGTTCAGGAAAGATTGATGGAAAGAAGTGGTCAGTAAATTCCTGTTTGAACCTTTGGCCAAGTAAGTTGACAGTGGAAGATATGCGCTGAGTCAATTCAGGCCGGTGTTGACAAAACACTGTTACTATCGAATGTTCCATATATTCGCTTGCTGACCTACTAACCGCCTCTGTGGTACGGATCGGATCTGCGCCGTATAGTGCCTGAAATTTAGGTTTCAAACTGTAGCTTGTGTAAGAATGATCGGGACTGCCTCTTGTTAAGAGCCTAAATATCCTCGATCACACAGGGCGTACCTCTAGCTGTTCTTTATTGAATAATTTTCACTAGAAGTACTAAGTGTTCATGACCACTTGCCTAATTTGTAAATAGACATAATAACGTAAGTCACGTTAATACATTAGCTGATATAAATAAAGTTCCATCTGAAGAAAAGTTAAAAAAAAGAAAAAGACTTATTGGATTTTGGAGATTGGCGGGAGGACCAAAATCAATAAGTAGTAGTTCGGAGATTATAAAATTTAGTTTATAATATCCTACATCTACTAATGTCTCAAATAGGTCCAAGTAGATGAGTCATACCAAATACTCAGGCTATTGGAGCCATCAAAGTGAATTTAGAACACTTTGGAAATATTGGAAAAAGAGCTTGTACTAATTATTTAAAATACAAATAAAAACCAATGTATTATCTCAATTGATCTTGATATTTTAGACTGACCGGAGGCCGTATTTCTACATAGCCCCCAGTAGCTTTTAGAACTACGAACGTACGTTAAGATACGATCTAGTTGGTAAAGCGAAAACCAAAGTAAAAACGGTTTCGGTCATGACTTATCGAGTAAGTATGTGCCTATATGTACGAGTTCAAGACTCATGTTGTACTCTATGTCGTTTAGTATTTGGTCCAGTAACCATTTCCGATGTAGGCGCCTTACGTTTATTATTTGGTAAGGTAATAGCCAAAGGCTGTTCTTCATTAGTAAGTAAGTTTGAACAATTTTCTGCACTGTTGGTAAGCAGATCAGAAAGTTTAGTCACGTAGGAAGTAGGTGGCAAATGTAAACATTTTATAACTATGCTCATATGCTCGATGCGTTAAATTATGTATAATTTTAACTCTACTTTCGAGCTCCTCTAAGTCAGTCAGATTCTGCGTAACGCTGGCTGGATGAACCATAGTCCTGTTGGAAAGGGCAACCTCAGTATCAGGAAGGGTAGACTCCTGAGATACATAATTGACAACATTGGATTGTTGAAGTATCTTCTTCAGTTGTTTTGCAACTCCTGGCTGTTCTTTAAGCAGCGCTTTAAGCAGTTGAGTGCGAGCTTCAGGTTCTCTTAGAGTTTTGAGTCTTTGGCCTTAGCTAGTTCCATGTTTTTACGATCTAATGCCGTTTCAATCGGCATTACCTCGACTGCAATCTTGTTGGGTGCATGTGTTGTACGAGTCTTGAGCTTTTGTTCAAACTCTTTAGACTCCTCTAGTTTAGCTAAGAATTCGGTTGAGGGTTTCCACTTAGTGGTACCTGCAGGACCGATGCGACAAACAATGGTGTGTTTCCAAGGTGTTTTCTTAATAGGATAGGATCCCTGATACAAAAACGTGTCGGTTTCACGGTCGACATAAATAGGTTCGTCTTGAATCATATTAATTAAATCACATATCCATGGGTCGGAGTTACGTAAGGGACAACACAGCATAATGGTAGATTTAGTAATATTAACATAATTTAACAACTGTGCGATAAGTTGACAAGGTGGGTTAGCCCACGCATTATGCTTTGATAAGTCAAGCTGAAATGCATCACCTTTAGGATGAGTCAACGACCTATATTCAGAAACCTGTTTGTTATGTTCTGCGGCGAACATATCAACAGTAAATGAACCCCATCGTGATTGAGCGAGGTTAAACCATTTCTTATTTAGCATCCAATCGGTTGCTAATAACTCCTTGACTGTTTTCTGGTAGTCGGGCACAAGTCGAGAGAGCATGTCAGGAAGATGGTTATGTATTCCTGGTATGTGTGTTATATTAAAAGCGAACTTGGTAATAATGTCATGCCAGCGGCTCACCAACTGTGAATCAGGGTTCATATCTTTTTAAGTATGTTAAAGACTTTTGATCACAGGCGACAGTAAAGTAACTTCCATAAAGGTAGTCTTTAAACTGTCTTAGCGCAGTAACTATAGCAAGGAGCTCTTGTTTAACGGTAGGGTAATTCCGTTGACTCTTATTATAACTCTTGCTAAAGAATTGTATGTAGCGCGGTTTACCATTTATCGTTTGGTAAAGCACTCCACCTACCGCTCGATCTGAAGCGTCGGTTGCTACTTGGAATGGGACACCATCCACAGGGTACTGCATGATGGGTGCGTCCATTACTTTACTTTTGACTAGTTTAAATGCATCATCACATTCTTTAGTCCAAAGCTTTCCCAAAGGTCCTTTGTGCAGCCGTAGGTGACTGAAAGGCTTTAAGTAATGAGAAAGATGCGGTACCGAATCCGAGAAGAAGTTAACAAACCCACACACAGAGTTCACATCTCTTCCAGTAATTGGTGTTGATAAATCCAACAGAAACTGTTTCTTGCCAGTATCAATTTCTACCCCTGCTGCAGATACTTTGTAGCCAAGTAAGTGTATAGTATCTTTAGCAAAAGAACACTTGTCTTCGTTAATCTTAAGTTTAGCATGATTAAGTCGCTTTAAGACTTCTTTAACGAGTTTAGCATGTTCATGTGCTGTCTTTGTAAAGATAACTATATCATCTAAATAGACTGATACGTTATACGACAGGTCCGCAAATAGTTCCATCATAACTTGTTGGAAGAAAGAAGGTAACATGTGTAAGCCTTCAGGTGCACCTTTAAACTGGTACTTCTTACTTTGCCAAGTAAAGGAAAAGTATTTCCTATGAGGCTCATATATCTTAGGTAGCGATCGATACTAGCCGAGACGTATCTAATGGGGTGACTTTCGATACTGAGGACGGTTCTGCATATCCCAATCGTGCTGAAAACGTCGCTGGAAGGCTATAACCATTGCGTGGGCCTACTCTAGCAATGACTGTGTGACCCCATGGTGTCTTGCCACTCGCATACTTTCCGTATTTGAAGAAGTAGTGGGCTGTCCTTGGAACTAATACTGGGTCTCTTTGTAGAAGCGACTTGAATAACTGGAACCAAGGCTCGTGGGGCGCCCACGGTAGACACACCGTAGCTGTGGCCCTCTCTGATCGTATCTTGCGCAACATTCTATGGATTAATCTCCATGGTGGGTTCATCCATCCGTCTATATCTTTCCAACAATGTGCAAACGCTCCACCCCTGTCATCGTCGATGTAGTAGCGTGGCAAATGATGATCCTGGTGCGAAGCAAAGACATCGACATTATTCTCACCCATAATCCGTTGCGCTTGCTCAAAGTAATCTGGAAAAAGTTGCCAACATTCTGCATATAGTACCTCCGGGTCCTCAGTCTCAACAGTTCCCTCATGAAGCCTAGACCACGCGTCTGGTAACACGTTCTGTATACCCGGGATGTGCGAGATAGTGAAATTGAAAGGCGCTATGATGTGATGCCATCGTTGTAGCATCGGATTCAGCTTTAGCTGTGTGTTCATATACACCAAAGCCTTGTGATCAGTCAACACTGAAAAGCGTTGACCTTCGAGATGATCCCGGAAGTGTGTGAGACCATATACCAAGGCCAATAATTCCTTCATGGGTGTTGCGTAATTGCGCTGTGCTGCGTTGAGGGTCTTGCTGAAGAACATTAGGTATTGCTTCTTCCCTTCTATGGTCTGGAACAATGCACCTCCAATACCGTAGTCGCTTGCATCCGTTTCGAGTTGTAAAGGTACTTCGTCGACGGGAAATTTCAACACTACTGCCTCAACTATGGCTTGCTTCATGGCATCCCAAGCTTGCTGGTGTCTCTGTTGCCACCTGTCTCCAATGATTTCCTTAGGCTTCAGTCTTACAAATTCCCGGAGTGGGGCAACTACCTCTGCAAAGTTTGGTAGGTGCTCGTGAAGAAAGTTGGCTAATCCCAAGGCCGATGCAATGTCTTTGTACTTCTTCGGGGTTGGCCAGTCAATGAGCTTGGCCTGCTTTTCATGGCAAATATCAATTCCGGCCTTCGATACTCGCTTCCCTAGGATCATGACTTCTTTGACTGCAAAATGACATTTTGAAGGGTTTAGCTTGAAACTGTGGTACGTCAGCCGCCGAATGACCTCTTTCACTACTCGTACGTGTTCCTCGTAGTCATCTGTTGCTATTACGATGTCGTCCAGGTAGTGGTGTGCCGGAAGTCCTTGCAATATCACACTCAGTGTACGCTGAAACTGCTGCGTCAGTGTGTGTAGTCTAAATGGTGCTGATGTAAAGGAATACTGGCTTTTGCCATGTGTGAAACTGAATAGATACTGAGAATCAGGGTGAATTGGGAGTCGATGGTACGCTGCGGTTAGATCCAATGTCGTGTAATATCTCTTCCCTTTGATGTTACCAATGATGTCGTTGATTAGGGGAATAATGAACTGATCCGCCGGTATTAATGCATTCACCGCTCTGAGGTCCAAACACACTCGCACTTTCTTTAGTTCTCCAGATTGAGTATACTCTGACACGGCGAGCAAGGGTAAGTTGACGGAAGTGGCTGTATCCCTTTGAACTATGACCAAATCTTGAATCCACTTCTGCACCTGTCTATCTACCCATGGTATCCATTTGTCTGCTACAAAGTTCCTTACTGCCTTCCGCATCCTTGCAGCTTGATCTGGTGTCACTGGCAATCTAACTTCGCCTCCTTCCAGTCTGCACCTGTCCTTTTCTCGAATACCGTCATTGTCCCTCAGTTCCTTGTCTAGTTCCAGGCGAACACCGGTTTCCTCGGTCAAATCTGGTGGTCGTCTCAACGGTATTGGTTCCAATAGTTTGTCTAGCTCCGTTGGATCTATGGGTGAGAATGGCGATTGAAGGCCTCCCACGTATAGCCCTAAGCCAGGCATAAGATCCTGGCCTACGATCGCGTCGATAGCCGGTGGTAGATTCATTAGCTCGAAAGACTGTTCTGTGAGCTCTAGACCATATCGTACTGGAGTTTGTACGGTTGAGCCTATTCGCCGTGTACGAAGACTACGATCAGCTAGGTATATATAGGATCCCTCCGGAGCCGACTTAATTTGCAAACCCCAATCGAGTGCGGATGTCGAATCAATACAACTTCTGTTTGCCCCAGAATCCACTAACGCCCTGCATGTCTTACCGTTAATCAGGATGGATATGAATACTCGATTGTCCATTGAAAGTAATGGATCTTTGATCGATAGTATCACAGGTGTGCTAGACGGGAAAACTAAAGTTGCATCTACATCCGACACCCTTACGTCCTATTCCTGATCGCTGCCTATGGTTTCCCACGTTGCATCCTCTTCCAACTCACCCTGTTCGATTTCGTCTGGGTGTGCCAGTATGGAAGCAATGTGTGTGTCTGTAGGCGTGGTCTCCTCCTGCTCCGTTTGCTGGTCGTCCGAGTCTATTAGAGCCGTAATGGTGTTGACCGCGGGCAAACTCTTATTGAAGGATACGCCTTGCTTAAATCCTCGGCCCGAGTTGGATGTGAATCAACCCTTTTGTTCGACTGGTAGTGCTTGCAGGATGATATATGCCTGAAACTGGGTGGGGCACCCGCTCTGCACGCGTAACACGTGGTGGTCGTAGACGTGCTTGTGCGTTGTGTGCTGCCTCCTCCTGTATTCGTATTCAAATTACGATCTCGTTGTTGGGCTGGAAACTGTCTACGCCTATCCCCCCACATTCATCTGTGTCCGTACCCGTTGTCTGAGGATGGCATCGGTTTCTTGTATGTCTGGATTTAAAATGCGGAGAAGGTCTTCAGTCTCCAGGTGGTCCCCAACCTATGTGGTGTTGTAGCGTGCGTTCATACGTCATATTACCTGTCAGGTCCTCGAGGGCCTGTATGAGGCAGTGATTAAGCAACCGCTTAGGAAAGTCCTGCCCCTTATCTGCTCGCTCCCAGGCTCTCTTGTGAACTTCCACAATCTTGTTCAAATGTTCCCTGGCTGACTCTACACCCTTGGTGCGGGGATTACCCTTCGCCAACTTCTTAAAGGTAGGGTCTACGGTGGCCTTGCTCTCATGTTGACAGATTTGGTCTATGACCTGTTCCGCCAGATATACCCTCAGCTGATTATGGTTGTCACGGAGATAGTCAATTGTGGCCTTTGCTGCCTTAAAATGTATGAGTACCTTATAGAACCAACGTACCATCCACGACTCATCTAGTCCTGAGACATGGGCGTTCTTCAGTGCCTCTTCCAGCGCCCCTCATGTGTCTCTATCGGCTGTGCTGCTTAATTGATAACGGTCTAAAGGCCAATCGGGCCATGTCCGTGGCTCCGGAGCTCTGTTCTTCCTGATAGCTTCCAATTGAGTATTCAACGCTCCTTTCAGTGTATCGATCGTGGACGTTAGTAATGTACATCTTGGGACATCGTAGTTTCCCTGTGCTCGACAAAGTTCATCCACAAAGAAAGATATCTTCCCTTCGAGGCGTTGACACATGGCTCGGCGATGCTCGTTCCACTGCGCTGGTGTCATGATCGGCTCTCTCGCCTGTTCGTCTTTGTGCGGTCGTTTTCTGCTGCCATGAACATTACCGTCGTCGACATCACTAGACTTGCGCTTACCGTCGTCGACGTCACTATACTTGCGCTTACCGTCGTCAACGTAACTAGCCTTGCGCATATCCTGTATCGATCGCGCGAAGTCTCGGTGTTGTCCGCTGAGTTCCCATCGTCTACGTAGTTGTTCTCGTTCGGCTTCCCTACGATAATCCCCATGTGGGTCGCTCAAATATTGCTCTAGCTGTCGGCCCCTGATTTCGTCAGAGTTTTGCTGACGAGTGCCCGTGGCCCACCCTGACATATTGCTATGCCGTTGGACTTGTCGCTCATCCCCGTTGCCTGCGAGGGAATCCTGACTTGCACTGGTAAAACTCCCCGATCGAGTTCGCTTTCGAGTGAAATCTCGTTCAGGTGCTCGGTGAAAAGGCTGCCATGAATGCGGTCTATCACCCGCTGAATGAATGCCCGAAGTACCTCGGACATTGGCTACCCTGTGTCGCTCAGCTGCTGGTTCAGCAGACTTTGAACGACTAGTATGCCTAATCACAAATTGCACCTCACTGTCTTCTGGATCTGCTCTCCCTCTTGCCGATAAGCGAGACCCGTGCCCCAACTGATGTCGCCTGCTTGCTGCCTGGCCCACGTCTTGGTCTGTCTGTTCATATCGCGGTTGTTCATCTCTTCGACGCGATGCTACTGTCTGGCGCGAAGAAGCTGTGCCTCCTTGGTGGGTCTGCTCGAAATCTGACAAGGATCTCTGGGTTGCTTTACCGTCGCGACGAGTGCGTCGAGGGCTACGGGGTGCTGGACGCATAGGCATTTTGATGTTAAGACTTCGATGTATGGCTTTGTGTTGCTATGAAAATCACGCAAACGTATCAAACCGAGCAAAACGGAAGGTGGGGATTCCTTTTCACTTATCTGTGCTCGGAAGACTTTGCTCCTGTCGTATTTTGCAAGCTCCTTTCAGCTACCCGGTTCTGAGGGAGATCAACTCCTGTAATTCGTCAAAAAAATGAACTTCTCTGTCCACTATTATCCTCGAGATAAAATCGAATAATACACCTTAAGTAACTAGTCGTAAAAATGTAGTAAACACATCAAAATACGATACTAAAACCTACTGAGTCTCCCTGAGGCTCAGTGCGGTGTATTTATTCTTATATTTGATTGTCTACGTGGTCTACAAATAATTCACCTCGTGTGAATTAATTGTAAACTAATTCTAACTCCACACTGATAGTGGTTTAGGGGACTTTTACCACATCGCGATACTGTTCAAACCTCCGTTCTCAAACATTGCTTCCTTACCTATTGCGATCGAGAATCCACTCTGGTTTGTTTTACCGGCCGAATCCCCAATTGCTACTCCACCCGCACCCTGAGAGGTCATACCGGCCTCCGAGCCTATCGCCACGGAGCTATCTGACTGATCCGTAATGGCCGCATTGAATCCGATTGCCACGGATTTCGTCCCTTGATTAGTTTTCCCTGCATCCGTACCTATGGCCACCGCATCGGCACCCTGTCCATCCCCACCCGCTTGACTACCGATTGCTACTTCCCGGCTACCCACAACCCACTCGACACCATCCCATCGGAGGTAATCGGATACGTTCGTTCCAGACGGAATTGTATTATCTATTGGATCGCCGTACAGAACTTCATGCAAGGCTGCATTGTAGTACAGTACGTTGTCCGTGCGATTAACGTTTCGGATCGGGTCTACAAAAAAACCGGGGGTTGCAGAATTCAGAGCCGTACAACTCGCGTTGATAATGATACTGTTGTCGGACTGGTTATTTTCTCCGGCCAGTTTACCAATGGCCACAGCGCACGTACCCTGACCCACCAATAGCCACCGCCCCGTCGCCTTGATCAGTCTCACCTGCCCCACTCCCTACAGCCACCGAGCTCTCACCCTGGGTGCCAGATCCAGCCCCGTTTCCTACAGCTACCGAGTTATTCCAGCTCCGTCACCGACTGCAACAGAATCTGTACCCTGGGATGTTTCACCAGCCCCGTCACCCACCGCGACGGCACTATTGCCCTGGTCGCTCTCACCGGCACCACTCCCAATTGCAACAGAGTCTTCCCCTTGACTACTGTTACCGGCATTTCCTCCAATAGCCACCGAACCATCACCTTGGTTGGTCTCACCAGCACCGTTTGAAATACCGACGCCACCCCCAGAATTGCTGCTACTGGGCACCCACCCGGTCCCGTTCCACACCAGAATGTCGCTGAGGTTATTTCCCGCCTCCACACCAGCACTTGCAGTAACCGCACCATAGACAATCTCCTTTGTCGCCGGATTATAGTACAACGCATTGTCTGTCAAGTCCACATTGCGAACCGGTGCCACAAACAACCCCGTTGTACCCGAATTGACCGTCGCACAAGATGCGTTTAGGATAATGCTGTTGTCGGCCTGGTTGGTCTCACCGGCCAACTTACCGATGGCTACTGTGCATGTACCCTGTCCGTTGTGACCGGCACTGTCTCCGATTGCAACCGCGTCGTCACCCTGGTCGGCTTCACCGGCACCACTACCCACGGCCACTGCACTGTCTCCCTGGTCGGACAGCCCCGCGTTGTTACCGACGGCGACTGACCCGTCACCCTGGTTTGCATTCCCCGCCTCGTCACCGACGGCGACTGAATTTGAACCTTGATCAGTCTCACCTGCACCACCTCCCAACGCTACCGAATCACTACCCTGTCCGGTCTTACCGGCCTCGTTACCAACCGCAACCGAGTTTTCACCCTGGTTGGCGTTACCCGCGTCGTTGCCTACCGCAACTGAGTTTTCACCCTGGTTGTTGTTACCCGCGTCGTTGCCTACTGCAACCGAGTTTTCACCCTGACTGCTGTTACCGGCCCCGCTACCAACGGCAATACCATTGTCTCCCTGGTTGGCGTTGCCGGCATCAGATCCGATTGCCACCGCACCGTCACCCTGGTTGGCGTTACCCGCATCGTTGCCTACCGCAACCGAGCTTTCACCCTGGTTGTTGTTACCCGCATCGTTGCCTACTGCAACCGAGTTTTCACCCTGACTGCTGTTACCGGCCCCGCTACCAACGGCAACACCATTGTCTCCCTGGTTGGCGTTGCCGGCATCAGATCCGATTGCCACCGCACCGTCGCCCTGATTTGTTTCTCCGGCTCCGTCCGATATACCAACGCTCCCCCCAGAATCACTTTTTGGAACCCATTTTGTTCCGTTCCAGGTAAGGGAATCGTTGACGTTGATGCCGTCTTCTATCGTCGCTCCACTGTATGCAGGGGTTTGTGCGGGGGCCGCGCCGTACACGATTTCTTTCGACGTGTTGCAGTACAACATATTGTCTGTCAAATTTACATTTCGGATGGGGTTGACAAAGAGCCCGCTCGTGCTCGGATTCAACGCGTTGCCGCTTCCGTTAACTGCAATGCTCTGTGCGGCCTGGGATGACTGACCAGCCAGATTCCCAATCTCCCACATCCTTTACCCACATCTGAAACCGACAAGTGTGTCCAGTCTAGCCTCCACTTGTACTGTTAACCGTAGGAGGGTCTGTCCGTTACCAGAGTCTCTGTGTGCTCGGAAAGAGATCCAAGAGGCTAAACGACGTGACGACCGAGCACGCCAGATGCTGCAGTTTTCGAAATCAATTACGGTGATTGATGTGACCTCTGACAATTGAACACAGTATGACCGTGTATGTGACAACACATACACCAAAATAGGGACGACAAATGACGACACGTAGTTCTAAGCGAGCGACTCTCAGGTGGCTCACTGGTGGATCTGAAGTGCAGAATGAGGTTGTAAATGCACATTGGAAACTCTCCGACTATCTGACTACGAGGTTCAGTACGCTCTGGAAGCGATACAGACGCAACGTGGCGACCACCTGCACGTTGTTCCAAGTAGTAGGTTGTAGTTGTATCACCCAAATAAATAAAGATTGACGAACAAATTGCAAGCGGTCACGGATGTTTATGATACTGGTATGTGACAGTAGTAACAACAAACCTCGGTGACTTTCATAGATCCGATCTGATGGATTGGTATACTGAAAGATTGTGTAGAAGTTTCAGATGTTTGTTTTTCACATGATTTCGACCGAAAAAGGCAAGTGGGTGTTTTCGCGCGCAAGTTTCTAAAATTATATATTTCTTTCCGGTGGTTTCCGAGGCGATCCAACACATGTGAGCTGTGGAAATCAGAGATGGTGCGTGTATACGTGCTCGTATTCACTTTCGAATCACACCTTGGACTATAATAAACATTTAATGTTAACTTTGGGTACTGAAAGATTAAAATCTATTTGGTCGTTTTCCTGTGCACACGTTTCCGAGTTTCAAATTTCAAATTATTTCGGCCGAAAAAGGTGCGATGAAGTTTTCGCGCGCGCAAGGTTCTAAAATTAAATATTTCTTCATACAATTTCGACACCGTGACGCACACGAACTCGGTCCACCCACGCTCGAATCATATCACGCTGCAGCTCGAGCTCTAGTATTGTACACTTGTGCTTAGCGTCACCCAGGCGTTTAAATGACAATGCGCAACTTTTTCGTAGTTCCAGTTCAAAGTGCGTCGCTCTCAGCATCGTTGATGTTGCGGTGCCACTGTGTAGTATTTTCTTCAATTGTCGATACATACTCTGTGATTCAAGAGCACTCAAGCGTGTCCTACCTTTACTGTCGACTGGATATCGTGCGTGGTTCTCGTTTGAAAAAACGAAGAAGCATGCGCAATAAGGAAAAATCGTTGTTTTCACGCAGTTCCCATATTTCGTTAATGTCATCCGTGGCAAAAAATAGCGGACATATCATAAACGAGCGGAAGCTGTGGTAAATCAAATTGCATGTGTTGCGATCAGGGATGGCATTCACAATGATGATATCGCAATCAAAGGTATACCTTTGAAAAAACCGGAAAGCTCATGTACAGATTTGTAGGTTGAAAGCACACGTGTGAGTTGAATAACAAACTCGTTTTGCGACCCAAACACTATTCTGGTACGATATATGGACGCTACTCGCACTTGCACTTCATCAATCGACCGGTCGACGGTGGATTCGTCGTCGTATGGGATATCGACTTCAATTTTGGGAAGATGCGACATAGTATTTTCGTATTGAAAAAAAAGAAGACGGAAATATTTCTTCATACATTTGTTCGCGTGTACGCGTGTGTCCAAAGACGTCAAACACAAGGCTGACGGGCCCCGTCAAGACGTTTCTGAGTTTTGATTTTCAAATTAATTCGGCCGAAAAAGGTGCGGTGAAGTTTTCGCGCGTACTTATTTCTGAGTTTTGATTTTCAAATTATTTCGGCCGAAAAAGGTGCGGTGAAGTTTTCGCGCGCAAGTACGCCGAGTGGAATATTTTCGGAAAATTCAGCTACCGTTGCTGTCAATCTTGAACTCGGCAACACGGGGGCCATATTTGTGGTTGTGAAGTACAGAATAAGGTTGCAAATGCACATTGGAAACTCGCTGACTTCGAGGTTCAATGTTGTGCTATTACACGATGAGCTAAAAAGCGAATCAATAGATTTTAATCTTTCAGTACACTAAGTTTACATGATTTCGGCCGAAAAAGGCAAGTGGGTGTTTTTGCGTGCAGATGTTTCCGAGTTTTTGTTTTTCACATGATTTCGGCCGAAAAAGGCAAGTGGGTGTTTTTGCGCGCAAGTTTCTAAAATTATATATTTCTTTCCGGTGGTTTCCGAGGCGATCCAACACAGGTGAGATGTGGTTGCTTTTATTTAATAGATTTCACCTGGAGCACACGTCGACCCAGGGTGTAATTTTCTAAAAAATGGTGATGATTTTTTTTTTTATTGAGTAGCGATATCAAAGAAATCCTGGTTGCCACGACTTTGCTTTATAAGATTGACGCGCAAAAAAATAAAGTTGAAAAAAGTGTTCGTACCACAAACAACCGCTTCTTCTCACACCGCGGCTGGACTCTGCGACAGCAGAACTGCGTGGTCTTGCGGTGAAATGTGTTTGCATTTGCGAGCCCAAACAGGCCCTTTGGTCCAACATACGGATGCAGGATAAACCCAGACTCGGCCATTTGTCTGCGTCGGGCTGCCGTGTGTGATTCTTGGCAGTTTGCTATGCGTGGGTTATATCGATGAATTCGGGTTTAAACAGCGCGCAGCGGCCGAGGATGTACTCCCAATCTCGAGCTGCGCGAAGCCGGTACGAGTACGAAGTGGTCACCAACGGCATGTCGTTTGCGGCCCGGCAAACGGACAGCCGCGTGTTTGTGTTTGGTCGGGACGCCGGTGGGTGACCCATCAGACTACCTTTTCGAATTTTTGCGGTGAGCATGTATACCAGTGTGTGGATCGGGCTCACGGTCTCCGGATCCTGTGTGCAGTACACACCGCTTGGCGATGCCCCGATCGAACCCATGGCAGATGAATGTAAATCATCTCTATAGGTAGAAAACGCGCCCCGATTTCCAGTAATACGTTTAACCCGGAATCCATGTTGGTTTATATTTTGTGGACGGCATAACGATTTGAACCACACGAACTCCGTCCAAAGTGTCCGTAAACCCCATGCCAGTTGTTTGCTGTGTTATCGGATGCATATTGTTCCAATATGCTTTTATTTTATCTACCTGTGCCGGTCATGGTCATACTACAACCCGTTGTATCCATTAGCGGAGTAGGTGTTGGTGTTGGTTTCGGTGTTGGTTTCGGTGTTGGTTTCGGTGTTGTTGTTGCTATTGCTGTTACCGATCCTGTTGTTGTTTTCGGTGTTGTTGTTGCTGTTGCTGTTACCGATCCTGTTGTTGTTTTCGGTGTTGTTGTTGCTGTTGCTGTTTCCGATCCTTGTTGTTGTCGCTGTTGCTGTTTCTGGGTTAGGACATTGTTTATGGCATGAAATTGTCGGATCACCAGCTTCCCACAGTGCAAGCTTGGATGTTCGAAACCGAGATTCGTTATTGTCGGATTTCCAAAATACTTGGATGTAGAATATGATGTGTATAATTGCCACGACGACCAAAAACAGTGTGATCGCACGCAACGTACTCATTTTATTTCTTATAAGCAAAAAAGAGGTGTGGGAAATAGTCGTAATTTTAATGTCGATCGCGATAATATTGACGTTCCACTTACGAGTTTATACCGAAGAACAAAACAGGTACCGCTCATCTGACGGCTGCGAGTACGTATGCAACACCGTGGATGTGACGGAGTCATCTTACGTACCGCAACTAAGCGCTTAAACGCGACATCGTGTGTTCCAGGTGAAATCAAATAAATAAATGTTATTTTGGACTTGAGCTAAAAAAAAAAATCGAGTTTACGTATCGCATGTACTAGTATAAATAAAAAAGTGATTTTTTTATTTCTATTGTTATTATTATATTTTTCGAACAATGACAATAATAAAAAATGAGGAAATTCTTAAATCTGTTCAAACTAGGCTCGGACACTGCATACACGTCATTGGATATTGAGGTGTACTACTATGACTATGTGGAGAATAGAGTCGAGGTGGACACGCTGTGCCAGACACTGAAGACGCTGCCGAACAGGCTGAAATCGGCACCGGAAAATGCCATAATGACGTACATCGCAAACACCGACCAACTGGTACACACCAAGCAGTCTTTGCAGTGGCGGTGGAAATCGGACTGGGTATTTTGTCGCATAACGAATGCGATTGATCCCACAAACGTTGGTGTGCTCGTGAACTACGGATTCACACCCTGCACTACCGATGTAGGTATTCACTCGAGCGGCGATACCGTTCTCCGATTCAGTATACCCAGCGACGTTTCGTACTTTGATGCACACAACCTCTGCGAGAAGCAGGGTCGAGAAATTATCGTACAGCGAAACGCCGCTTTTACAGACTTTTCACCCGCCGTTGAAAAGTCGGGGGTCAGCATTATCACCTGTAGACTGAAACTACTTCGCGACTGTTTTCAGAAAAAATAAAAAAGGCGATTTGACATTTGGCATGAAATAAAGGCGATTCGACATTTGGCATAAAATAAAGGCAAAAAGGCGTTTGGACACAAACTATGGGTTTTTTTATACCAAAATGAAGGTACTTCCAGAGTTCCCGCTCTAATCCTGAGGATGAGGAAGTGAGAACCAGACATACTCGTCTCAGGCTATTACGCTCTGGTATGCAAGTCCTTGAGGACCGTCTATTGAATGACTCTGACCTTGACGATAGGAAAGCGGATAACATTCGCTATCTAATCGATAACAAGAGAAAGGAAATAGACACCATCTTGGCACTAGCAGCCCGTAGCACTGAGCATGAGCCTCGTGAACACTTAGAACCAAGCTTTATAAAGCAGCTAGGTAACGCGCAGGCTGAGGTCGATTTCTCTACTAATGAGAGTACAGTGGAGACACTGAAGGCCTTCGACCAACTTAAGAGAGTCTGCCAGCCTTAGGGATAAGCAGATGATGAATGCCTTTATTCATTTCTGTGAGCCAGGTGAATGGCGAACTATCTTGAAGGCTCATGAGCCCAACTGGAAAGCCCTACCCTGGCACCAGTTGCGTGATAATATACTTAACACCCTTTTTTTGAAGATGCACGTGACCGTGAACTTCTAGAGTCTCGCAAGTTCTTTGCGAACGATACCACTATTCGAGGTGCTCTAGCTCATATGACACATATGAATACTCGGATGGGTGGTCGTACCTATACTGGCGAATATTTATTAATTTGTCAGATGATGGAGACTCTGGGAGCTAACCTCTTTAAGAAAGTCAATGATGACATCATCGCCTATGGTGATTTGCGATCTATGCCTTGGTCTGTCTTTGAGAAGATAGTACACAAGCATACCAATTCCTCTACTAGAGTACTTAGTACCACGAGCTACACCCAGCCCACTAAGCGAAACGCAGTAGAGACTAATACTGCGCGTAGTACTAAAAAAAACCTCGCACTACTACTGGGGGGTACTGGCTCTACTTCTACCGAACCGAAAGGTGATAAGAAGGTGAGAGCGCCTTGCAAGAAGTGTGGTTACAATCTCACAAAACGTAATGGCAAGTGGAATGGTAGACACGACCCTGTTAAGTGTGCACCAGGCAAGCCAGATTTTGGACACTATATGAAAGAGTGTGCTACTTGCAAGGGTACTAACGGTTGGCACAAAGAGGATTGCAAGGACTTACCGGACGTCCAAGATAAGCACTGACAGTACCATATGTGTGCACTAGAGCAAGATTATGAGAAAATGTTCAATAAAATCCATACCAAAGGAGATGAACGTATCTTTCAAGCAGTTTTCGTAAATGGAAAAAGTTATGGCACTATTTGATCCAGGGGCTGAAGTCTCTGCTATCTCACGCCGAGTAGCCTACGCTACAGATATGGCTGTCCATAACAAAACAACTGATTTAATCTTGGGAAATGGCAAAGTTACTACTTGCGAACAAGCCATTGACTATGCACACATAATGTTGTCAGATAGAAGAGAAGTGAAGACTCACCTAATCGTTACTGACATGTCTCTGAAATACGATTTAATTATGGGTATGACTGATCTTCTCAGTTTAGGTATAACACTCACTGGTCTGCCTAATGGGCTAGACTCGAATAAAGATCAGTCAGATGATAATATGTTAAAGATACCTAAACCTCCGGAAGGTGAAGCAAAGGATATGATTCCGCACTTCACCGATATAATTATGGACTTAATTATACAAAACAGGAAGATTGCAATAACTGACTGGTGTATGTTTAAGTTATCTAATGGGTACGTTAGACTTGACTTAACAAACGTCGACTTCTCTAAGTTAAAGTGTCCTTCACATAACTACGTGAGTTGGAGACACAAAGACGTTGTCAAAACCCAAATCGAAGATTGGTTAAAACAGGGTCTAATTGAAATCAATTATGATGCAACCCCAGTTAACTTAGCTCTCTTAGCGGTCGATCAATATAAATCTGATGGAACGTTTAGTAAAACAAGAGTAGTACTAGACCTGTCGCCAATCAACAAACTAATTCCGCAACATAGTTTTCCCTTACCTAAGATAAGCGAGATACTACGAAAAATGGAGGGTGCGACTATCTTTTCCAAGATAGACTTAAAAGCTGCATTCCATCAACTACAGATATATGAGCCTCATAGGAAATACTTTTCCTTTACTTGGCAAAGTAAGAAGTACCAGTTTAAAGGTGCACCTGAAGGCTTACACATGTTCCTTCTTTCTTCCAACAAGTTATGATGGAACTATTTGCGGAACTGTCGTATAACGTATCAGTCTATTTAGATGATATAGTTATCTTTACAAAGACAGCACATGAACATGCTAAACTCGTTAAAGAAGTCTTAAAGCGATGTAGTAAGTATACGCGAGATAACTGTATCTCAACGTTCTCCCTCCTCAGGGAGGGGGACATTGTTCATTTATTAGTAATTATAAACAGTAATCCTAAAATGACTGACTCTTAAATGAGTCATTAGTCATGTGCTGTAAAACCAGCAAAACCCTAAAACCCAGTTTATCAGATTATTCTGATAAACTGTAAAACTTGTAATAAACCTAAAATAATCAAATAAATCTAAGTACGTGTATTCTGACCACAGCGACTTAATCATGCTAAACTTAAGATTAATGAAGACAAGTGTTCTTTTGCTAAAGATACTATACACTTACTTGGCTACAAAGTATCTGCAGCAGGGGTAGAAATTGATACTGGCAAGAAACAGTTTCTGTTGGATTTATCAACACCAATTACTGGAAGAGATGTGAACTCTGTGTGTGGGTTTGTTAACTTCTTCTCGGATTCGGTACCGCATCTTTCTCATTACTTAAAGCCTTTCAGTCACCTACGGCTGCACAAAGGACCTTTGGGAAAGCTTTGGACTAAAGAATGTGATGATGCATTTAAACTAGTCAAAAGTAAAGTAATGGACGCACCCATCATGCAGTACCCTGTGGATGGTGTCCCATTCCAAGTAGCAACCGACGCTTCAGATCGAGCGGTAGGTGGAGTGCTTTACCAAACGATAAATGGTAAACCGCGCTACATACAATTCTTTAGCAAGAGTTATAATAAGAGTCAACGGAATTACCCTACCGTTAAACAAGAGCTCCTTGCTATAGTTACTGCGCTAAGACAGTTTAAAGACTACCCTTATGGATGTTACTTTACTGTCGCCTGTGATCAAAAGTCTTTAACATACTTAAAAGATATGAACCCTGATTCACAGTTGGTGAGCCGCTGGCATGACATTATTGCCAAGTTCGCTTTTAATATAACACACATACCAGGAATACATAACCATCTTCCTGACATGCCTTGAGGTCGTCATAATTGACTTCCGTAATTGGTTCTGGATTAATCTCCTCAGGGAAAGTAGATGGAGCGGCCCTAAACCCACTCCTATTTTCGCTTCGCGGTTTCGCGAGCTTTGAACTTGAGGAGAGAGTGGGTCTTCTAGCCCTCTCCTCGGCTGACTTCTCTCTTAATGGAGTAGTCTCACCGGTATCCAGTGTATTGTCGTCTTTAGCGACAATGGGGTTGACTGCGTCTCCGGCAGATTCTCTGTCCATCTTCTTTTTATCCACTTTACGCTTCTTAGATAGCGTAGAGTCCTTCTTAGTCATACTTATCCAGTACGACTTATGCTATTCACTTAACGAATAGTTATTGTCAAGAAAATTTTATGTGGTAGTTAATTACCACGACGCTTAAGTAGCTCAAGTAGTTAGTACTTTGCTAACTTTAAAATGTGTAAATATCGGTCTCTTAAGGCGGTATAAACATCTTAGAGCTACTAAACGTAATAAAATCTTAAAGTTTTTTAATAGTTATTTAAGTATACGAATTTTAGTCTGGTAATAAAGTTAGGTATGCCTCATAGAAATCAGCAATACTCTGGGGATTGTAAGGCTGAGACATTGCCTATATATCATCCTCCCAGTACTGATTTCGCCGAAGGGATTTTATTTGTGTTTTCGTTATCGTTATCGTCGAAACTAGTAATACTTGTTTCGTCGCACGAATTACAAAAACTAGTAAAATCCTATCTTTAGAAAAAAAAAAAAAAAAAAGAAGAAAAAAAAATACTCTCGATGTCCTTATTTATTGTCTTAACCAATAACTGGCCACTTATCAAGAATTACCGACTTGCCATCATCAGACTGGCACATCTGGTTGGCTGAGCGGAGGTCAAACTAGGTAACCATTAAGGGTCTCTAGAAACCTATGTTCGGTTGAGCCATCTCGTTACCGAAGTATTCAGATGTATATTTTGGAGTGTCTATCTAGGTCTCTTAATAGACCTACTCCAAATATACTCTTTGGCCTTGTTCACAGTCCCTTTAATGGGTCGGGGCCAAAATATCTGATTTGTAAAATGGAAAAGGTACTTGTAAATAGAACCGTTAAAACCATATAATACTCGTGCTTTTAATAGTACGTTTATAATTTACGTACTGCTTAAGAGTACGTTTATTAACATAAGAGTCTAATGTGGAGGCCCGGCTATTA
>LUCW03000633.1:55000-63453 GCA_001586965.3 Sphaeroforma sirkka
AGATATATAGATATATATAGATATATATATATATATATACATACATACATATATGTATATATAATATATATATATATATATATATATATATATATATATATATATATATATATATATATATATATATATATATATACACATACATACATATATACACACACATACATATATATATATATATACATATATATATATATGATACTTGCTACAATGTACGAAGTTACAACAAATACTTCTCGATGAACTGTAAGTAGAGTCTACGACCAGAGTGAGTGGGTATACGGGGACTACAACCCAGCCTTTCTCGAAGAGGTTGAGCTCTCGATAGAAAGTTCAAATGGAGAGTTCGATTGGAGCAGGTAAGTGCACGTGTATATACTTTACAATGCCATATACTACACTTGCAATATGTTCTCGGCCAAAAAACAAAACAATACAAAACAAACATGTTAGCTTGTCGAGGTTGAACTGTATGTAGAGTATGATCAGAGTGAGTGAGTTCACTTGTGCATATACGATATCGTACAATTTCATATATGGAAAGCCGCAACCGATTATATCTCGAAGATGTTGAACTGTAGTTCGTGTATGTGGCCAGGGCGAGCGAGTGAGTGAGTGAACAAAGCGACATGTATGTTTGAGCAAGAAACACATCATCTTGTCCCGAGCCTTGGGCTTAGCTACGCATGTTTCATCCACATACACACTAAGGAAATGTCTAAACATACAGTCATGAGGGAACCCTCCCGATATCCCAATCACTCACAAGGGTTGATGCGTACCTTCCTAGTCCAACGCTTTACACCTGAAAAGCCTTTGTCTTGCAACTTCGAGAGAAAGTGCGTGTTAAAGCAGTGTACGGGTGGCACAGTCGTGCCGGGCTGCTTGGCCCGGTCGTTGATGAGAGCCATGTACATGTTGATAACCTGTGTTGTGGAAGGCGTGGAGTGTGACTATTAGTGTTATACCGGGGTGTTGAGTTGGGATGGATTGTGTGAAAATGGGTTAGAGATATTAAAGCCAACATCCTCGCATATGAAGCCAATACGCCCCGAATATATATACATACGCAATCAGACCTGAACACACATCTCGTTATCATGCAGTTTGAGGCTGCATGGTGTAGGTTTGCGCTTCTTGGCATCCAGCCACAGATTCCTTGCATAAATAAGATCATCAACGAACGAATACTATACATACAGACACACATACCCATAGCCATACCCATACACAGGCATATATATATATATACATACATGTATATGTATATTTATATATACATATATATATAGATATATTATATTCTCATAGACCATAAAGTCATATATGCACACACACACAAAAGCCCCCTCGCATACCGTGTCGTTGAGCCATTCTAGACCGTTCAACAGAGAGAGATCGCGCTGCTTGACCTCCAGCAACAACCCCTTTGCGTGTGTATGGTCGTCATCATATTCATCATTGAAGATATCGTCTATCACCTCCTCCGAGCCCACAGGGATCGCTGGCAGCTGTGGCTTGTGGCGGAGTTCTTCTTCCTGTGGCGTGGAGTGACACAATTCAGTGTTGAGGAGTGGTGTGATGATGTATTGTATGCATGTATATGCACAGCTATTTATAGAAAAAATATCTATAGATATATATACATATACACACACACACACACACACACACACACACACACACACACACACACACTCACATATATATATATATATATATAATGCAACCAGTATCTCTTTGCACCCATGAGAAAATAGATAAATACTCAAATTCGCGATATAAACTAAACGAGCGTGGATACGAGACAGATACATCGGTGCAGACAAACAAGCAGACATGCAGGTGGAACGAACCGGAAAAGTCTCATTATTATTTACTTCCCAAACAGTGAGAATGAAGATCTAGCGCCTTCAACCACGATCAACTGAAGCATTGAAGAGTCTCGCCCTTGTAGTACATGCTATTCAATACATCGGACGAAGTTTTCCTACACAACACCTCTTAAAATAAAATATCGAGCCTTCCCCTATATGTGGCCACACACACACAGTCATATAGATATAATATATATTCAAACACATACACACACACAGACATATATATATATGCATATACGTACATATATATATATATACATATACATATACATATACATATACAAATACTTATATATATATATATATATATATATATATATATATATATCCCTCACCACACACCTTGTTGGACACCCGACGATTGATATTTATCATACGCTCCTGCATATACTTAAGCCGTTTCTGGTACGCCTCATGTCGCTTATCTAACAGTGCGTTCAGCTTGCGCGTGTCGAATACAGCGGGTCTAAACTGCTCGTGTGGATCTGAAAGTGTGATCTCTTTGGGCTTCAGTGAACCTGTAGTGAGCTGGTACTCGGCTTTACCGGTCATGCGCAGGCTCTCCAACTCAGTCTCAAGCGCGTCCTCTTCACTGTCACGCTTAGCACTGTGAGGAAAATATCGGCAAAGATAGCGCCAGTACCGAATGAGCGCCGAGGTATGTCTGTATGTACCCGCGGAATCGAATATGTGCATGGCCATTTTGAACTGGACATATGATATATATATATATACACAGACACAGACACAGACACAGACACACACACATATATATATATATATACATACACACACACACACACATACACACATATATATATATATATGTATATGCTCAAATACATAAAACAAATACATAAACATGTTGAGATTTGTATGCATACATACATATAAACACATAAAACAAATACACATACATAGATACATAGATACATAGATACACACACACACCCACCCACCCACACACACACACATATATATATATACATGTACATACATAAATATGTATACCTTTATATATACACACATGTACATATATACATACACATACACACCCACACGCACAAAATACACACAAACACATATACACACACATGGAAAATTAATTTTCGTATTGTGAATTACCAAGCTAGATTCGGCACAGACTGTGGCATGCTCTCCTGTTCAATAGTATTAGCATGAGTGGGTGTCGTCATGTACATACACACAGAAACGTGGTCGGATCCTTTCAAGATGTACACTTTCACGTAGGGAGAAACATTGATACCGATGATTCTTCTAAGAACTCGTGAGTCTCATACATATATACACGCCTGCTAAATCACGTACAATAAAGTATATAAGCCCGCCTTATAGTATTTATATGAATACATGTATATCAAGGGACCACTACTATGTAAACAGTACACCCCTAGAGGGCAAGTTTGGACTGTGACCATCAATTCCGCACACGCGCGTTAAAAACAGCCAGCCGTTTTCTCACATGATGAAACTAGCTCCTTTAGGTATGTTACCCCAATAAACTACGAAGCCACACACACGCAGGCCTTGAACTGGTCCCATCAGCTGATAGGGCAAGCTCACACCCTTGTATTAATAACAAGGCGAGTGCCAGAGTTACTTCCCACAGGTACAACTATCACACACATACAATCCACCCTCTCATCTCGCATTCACACCCCGAAACGCCGTAATCAAGCACGCTAACACTAAACACTGCAAACAGAACCCTAACCTCAGCATCTGCCGAATATCCTTCGTTTGCCTTTTTGGGACTCGACACGATGACAAGTTGTTATCGTACGGACTGACCCTCCATGGCTTGAGATAACGCCGAGGTGTTCTATTTATAGATGTTGCGCTGGGAGCGAAACCGTTGCGCCCACTTGCTTTGCGCGAGTATTGAGGTACTATGGGGTACCACAAGCGGTCCCATTCGCTCTGTGAGGTGAGAAATGACATACATAATAGGTAGGAAGCGTGTGTCGCACAGATAGAAAATGTATAGGTACAAATAAAAACACACACCAAACACAGGCACACACACGCATATATATATATATATATATATATGTGTGTGTACGTATGTATATGTATATTGAACTATCTAACTATCTATCTACCTACATATCTAGCCATCTAGCTGTCTGACTATCACCTATATATATATATATATATATAAATATATATATATAAATATATATATATATAAATATATAAATATAAAAAAATACATACATACATACATACATACACACACACACACACACACACACACACACACATATATATATATATATACATTCATATATATATATTTTCAGTAGGGAATTGTACTTAAATACAATCGTTGTACTCACCTGGGGCCGGACACTAGGACGAATGTGTGCGTCCAAAGACAACGGCATGGGAATTGTGCTGTCAAACGCTGACCTAAGCGAAGATGCCGGCGTATCCTTATTTGTAACTTTTACGTTTTCTACAGCCTTCACAGAATCAGCACCCTGTACGTTAACTCGACTATCCGAAGCAGTACCCGGGCTAGTACGTGTGGCGATAGGCCTTTGCAGTATATCCAAAGGCTCTGTGATATCTTCTTGGTTCTTCTGTGAAAGGGCTCGGTTAACGGTGCCAGGGAAGACAAACCCAAACTTTGCCGGAGTGTGTAGGGTTAGGTTGCGTGGGTTGGTCTTGGCCATAGATTGAAAGTGAACCGTGCGCCTCTGTTTGGCGAGTCTTTCATTCTCCGCAGCCTCACTGGCAGCGACTTTGGGTCCAGAGAGAGAGAGAGAGAGAGGGGAAGATAATTTTTTTTAGGGGTTATTAGTTGTGTGTGTGTGTGTGTGTGTGGGAAGACTAATTGTTAAGGGGTTATTTGGTGGTGGAGAGGGAGGGGAGAGAGAGAAGTCAAGGGTTCTATAAATCGGTGTATAGATATAGGTACAGACATGAAGTGTAATGGTTGGTACATTGCGGAGTGAATGTGCCAGCGACTGCGGCTGCGACTGAGTGCCCAGGACTTCATGATTTCCTTTTTAGGGCTGAAGTAGTGCATCGGTGTAAGGTCAGGCATGTAGTGGGACATGCGATGCGTGAAAGTCCTGTTTTCCCGACCAGGTGCAAAATGCACCGCAAGCTGGGTTACAAGGCCAACACAGTAGGTACGATACAATAGTGTATTGGTTGTGTAGCGCACGATGTATAGATTGAAAGGAGAGGCTTTAGGGTTTTGCTGTGTCACACGGGGGGCATTGATTTCCGACATGGGGCTGTCTAGTACGTTCACACTGTGTCAAATGGTAAGGATAGGATTGTGCACTATACTATTAACTGTGTACATTGGTATAAGGATAGGATTGTGTGCTATACGTTCTCACTGCGTGAATTGGTACAAGCATAGGATTGTATGTCATCGCCAGCTGTCTTTTTCGCCACCCACCCGCACACATGTGATTGTGCATACATTCTAATGCAGAGTGTACTGCGATGTGACGGGGTTACACAAATACATATACATACATATATAAATATATAAATATATATATATACATATACATATGTATACATACACACACACACACACACATATATATATATATAGATATATATATAAAGAAATAAAGAAATAAATAATATAGATATATAAATACTTACATGTATGTAGAAATGAGAAAAAATATCGAGAAATATAAAATAGATATACATAGATATATACATCTATAGATAAAAAAACCCATAAACGCACGCACACACACACAATCATAAAAAGAAAGGTATATCAAACATATAGATATGACTACAAGCAAACACACACGTAAATATATGATACAGCACATATAACTTATAAATATAAGAATATAGACATGCACGCGCACACACATACATACATACATACATACATATATATATATATATATAGATATAGATACACATGTATATCCGTGTACATGTTTATAAACACACACCCACACACACACAAACCAAAGTATATACATATACATATATGCGTGTATATTTACATACAAGCGATTTATATCTATTCGAATATATATATATATAATGTACATGTGCGTATGCACACACACACACACACACACACACACACACACACACACATATATATATATATATATATATACATACATACATGCATACAGGCAGATAAATATAGATACGGACCCATGCACAGCCACAATTACAGCCGCAGCCAGACATATATATATATATATATATATACAAAAATCAATATATCAATATATATGCATACATATACATACAAGTACTTATCAATATATATATATATATATATATATATATATATTTGCATATATAGGCACACACACACACCCTAACACAGGCACACAAACACGACGAGATATATATATATATATATATATATATATATATATATATATATATATATATATATATATATTTGTGTGTGTGTTGACTGAGATACATACACAGTTGTGGATTTTTATACAGCCCGTTTAGACTCGTATTATTGTGCTTGTACGTGTATAAGAACAAATCCAAGGATATCTGTGCGTCAATACAGCATACATGTATAGCTATCAAATCGTGCCATACTCATATAAGAATGACGTACAAGAACAATCATAAGTGTATCTGGCTAAGTAGCTTCATACCTACAGGTCATCTTATGCTGAACTGTGCATACACACCAGAATCATCAGAATGCGATAAATACATTCTCCCACGCACACACAAGGCCCGTACATACCCTCATCAATAGTTCGCTTCCTGGATACTGAGTTGAATAGATCATCTGGTGTACGCTCTAACCCGAACGAAGGTGCTGAAGCAAAGAACTTAGACTTCAGCCTTTGATATAGACCCATCATGATGGGCTGGTGTTATGGTTCCTACGCAATCCCTTGTAAAATACGTATAATTAGTTTTTATAGTGTAGATAGTCAGTTGCTATTTCGCTGAAGGTGAACACCTCAGAGATAACTAGCAAATATACACAGATAGTGTGTAGTATCAGAATACTATATAGATATGTAGTCTACTACATACTACATACTTAACTACTAAAATACATAGAATTTGTTCAAAAAGTGTGAGCTAGCCCACCATACCTTTACCAGCTCTACCTCAAATTTTGGTATATACTGCTGGTATACTACATCTTCAATACTATTTACAACAACAATATCAAATACCAAACTCAAATCGACCCTTCAAGTTACTATTCATTATAGAAGACTGAGATCAAGTTTACGACATTTATTGAGTTTACAATAAAAACAATTTACTTCACGACATACATATTCTACTGGTTTGTCGAAAATATCCAAATACCAGATAACCAAAATCATTAGTACCAGTTACCAGCTCCGTTGCTCAGGTGCATTTTTAGGTGGTAAGTGGAGTGGTGATAGACTGGTAGTTTACATACCAATACCATTTATTATCGGACAATCAAATGTTCGGTACAATAGCCATGAGCTTTTTTACCACAATTTATATAAATTACTGTAGTATAGCCTTTTTATGTAGACAATATATGGCGATAGATATAATTATATAGATATATATATGCATATACATATATATATATATATATATATATATATATATATATATATATATATATATATATATATATATATATATATATATATTTATACGCATAAACACATATACACCACACACACACACATATATATATGTATATATATATATATATATATATGTATATATATATATATATATATATATATATATATATATATATATATATATATATATATATATATATATATATATATATATATATATATATATATATATATATATATATATATATATATATATATATATATATACATATATATATGCAATGTCAATAAAGCACATGTGTGCAAATCACACTAGGACCCATACATTCTAATAGCAGGATATGATTTTAGAACCTTCGGGTTCTGAATACATGCTCACGTGAAAAGTCATTACACAGGCGCTTTGCGCTGTATAGTCCGATATATAACTAGATTGTGAAGTTGTTTGGCGCCACCATGACAACCAAAAGTGATCTATCGAGCGATCACACACCCACACCCACACCAACACACTCGAACAACACACCTGTGCATAGAAATACAGAGACACATACACGTGCCAAACCGTTGACACTTATAAACACACACACAGATACGGATACACATATACAGACAGATTCAGATCCATCACAATATGAGAGGTCGTTAGTGTCAGTACTGCCTGTATGTCTTGTAGACTGCTGGAATGATACAAGGGGTTTGCATACGCTTATAGATAGAAATAAGGCGGTAGCTGCCCCACACACACATTTAAGGTATCTGGGGAAGCAGATGAAGTATTGAACAAAAAAAAATAACGGAGTAAGCTTAGTAAAAGATTGTGATATAAATAGTATGAATGAAAGCCCAGGAAGTATAAAAGTCGTATCGCAATTTCCGCTGTACGAGAGAGCGTTGAACGAGGGGTAGATTTCTTCGAAGGGTATGTTGTGTGTGGAAGTTCAAATATAATTTAAGCAGTTCAGAAGATCAAATCTAATTTGAT
>LUCW03000634.1:7500-35685 GCA_001586965.3 Sphaeroforma sirkka
ATGTTGTCCATGTCCCTAGGATAAAAACATGACCACCATCGTATACACACGCAAGTATTTCTGTCTCCAACTGAATGCGTAAATGTTTTGACAGTGTGATGGCCAGTCTTGGAAGGTTATGTCTTTCATGCGGTACAGCAGGATAGTTTAGCAGGGCAGATGGGCGTGTCTCTGCATGGAATCTCATGGCGTTTGGGGATGCCCTGAGATTGGCAAATCGTATGTTTACACACGTGCGTTACGTCTGTCTACGCAAGAGTTTTAATAATTATAATATGTATTCATATCACAACGTGCTATTCGTGACCCCAACCACAACTACAACCACGACCACCCAAATGCACCGCGCAGAAAGAAGCGCGGAGAAACATTGCCCACAACATCGATGAGGTGATAGAAGAAGTGGCCGAGCACATCAAATTGGGCCCCAAAGACACGCCGCAGGCGTCCGATGACGATACTGTACAACTGCCCAGTGTCGACTATCCTCTGGACTCCACCATGCCACAGCCGCACCTTAGAAAGTCTCAGTCTTTCCTCACGTCTGTACGAAGTAAGTGCCTGTGTGATAGTCAGACTGTATTGTGCGCGTAGTTATATATATATATATATATGTGTGTGTGTGTGTGTGTGTGTGTGTGTGGGTGGGTGGGTGGGTGGGTGTGTGTGTGTGTGTGTGTGTGTGTGTGTGTGTGTGTGTGTGTGTGTGTGTGTGTGTGTGTGTGTATATATATATATATATATATATATATATATATATATATATATATATATATATATATATATATATATATATATATATATGACAAAATATGTATGTATGTATACGATATGTATGTATGTATACAATATGTACTATGCAGTCTCTTCGCTTGACTCGTAGCCAGCCAATATCTTCAATCAGGCTTCTCTATCTGCGCCGGTTCTTTACGTGACAGTGTATCTCAGTCACTCCGAGTACCCCGTTTGAATTTGTCCTGGTTCCTCCACCGTCGTACTCACCCACGCGTGCAAATTGCAACCACTGCACCTACCAGATAAGTACCGTGTACCCTCCACCACAAATGTCAGTGGCAATGGTGCTGACCCCATCTCCGGCGAGACGCAGGACAGGGCAGCGCAAGTAACCAGCCCTCACGGGAGCGGTAGCGCCAGAGGGTCTGCGGCCAACAGCGCCCGGGGCTCTGCAGCGAACAAAGCCTACAACGGCCACGTGCAAACCATGGGCACTACCATGACTCAGCCCCATTCGACAGGACGCAGTTCAACACCCCAGACACTCACAAAGGTACTAACCACGATCACACCCGCAACTGCCCGCGTGGGAACGACCGGTAGTCCGAAAATTGGGTCCAGGTCACCGACGGCCCTCGTATCCCCTACTATACCGAGCGATGCGGCGGCGGTTGCCTTGCAACGGGCGTACAGTGTAAACACCCGGAGAGCCCCTGGAGATGAAGGCTACCGAATCGTTGACCCTCGAGAGAATACACCACAGCTGCCGGTGCAAACACGGTCACCGGGACAAGCACAACAGGCGACGACTCAGGTGAAAGCGTATAGGAGGCCACCGCCAGCCCCACCCGTCCCGTATGCAAAGTCCAGGAGCGATGAATGTGTGGTTGAGAGTGGCGAGAGTGTGGGAAAGCACAAGAACGTTGGTGCTTAACCAGGCTTGCGATGAGCACGGGGGTGAGCGACTATGACCGACGCAGTTCACTTAGTGGGAACCAAGCACTGTGTATTACATCAGTTAGGACCTTTTTGCAAACAGACGTGAGGTGGTCGTCTCAAAGCGATTTTGCCCGCGGATACGAGTGGAATGTGATGGAATTAACTGGACTTAAGCCCGGCCATTTTAGGGCAACGTATTGTGACTATGCATGCAGACTTTTAAACTCTATAAAATTACCTCTTCGAATGTCAAATAAACAAATCTGCTATGCAGCTTTGCCTCCTGACTGGAAAGGTTGTAAATACTTTGCGTGCAACAAATAGCTCAATATCAGTGTATGTGTATCTTAAGCAGGTATAATGAGTAGCTTTGGTGAACACAACTGACTGTTGCCTGATGAGTGGTATCGCTTTCACGTGGATCAAAAAGGCATGTACGCTTTACTTTTAAGCGAATGAAACCTGAATTGCCGTCTCGCTCTACTTGGAAGCATAGGAGTCAACGACAACAAACCATGTCCACACAAATAAACTCGTCAGTATTAGATTGTACCCACACATTCGAAAGGCTACTCGGCAACATGCAAGAATAAAATCGTACGATGCTTATTTTGCACTCCTCTATGCTATGATATAGCACTCGGTCGTCAAGCCGATACAAAAAGGAGATAACGATGTGTATATAATAAACTGACTTGTTGATAAGGAATAATCCAGTTGCTTACTATAACTAAACGTTCACTTTAAGTAGCTTAGCTGTCAGTGTGATTATTATTCATGTTGGCAATCCAAGTTACAGGCAAATAAAGTACACCTTCGTAGGCAGTCTTCGCAGTTGAACCAAATGTTTTAAAATATTATCAGGACGGTACATCGAAAACACACAAGAACAGACTATACCATTTTCCATCCATACAAATGCAACCGTATCCTCAAATCTATAACTCAATAACAAAAACGAGCTCGATTAACAACACGCCAAGACTCTCTTAAGATTTTGTATGAGACAAGCAAGATGCTACTCGGCGACATGTAATAATGGCAGGTAAGAAAGTAAGAAGAACCTTTTTATCATGCATGTATTGGAATCAACTTTTTATCGATAACGCTCTCAGTTGTCGTGTCTTTACATAAATAGTTATGACGACGTGAATACAATAATCTACCTTGTTAATAGGCATGTTCCAGTCGCTCACTATAACTAGCTGCTCACGTTTGCTAAAACTAAGGCTTTTGTTCGCGTGGACGATTTAATTCTACTTCCAAGACCAGCAAAATTGTAAACACACCAGAGACCACTGCAATTTTTTGTTCATGTAAGTATTGTCACATGTGTCATATCCACCTGCAAGCGAACACGATGAGCTCAATGGAAACTTACTTTACAAAAGAAAAACAGCTCGATATGCTACCGTCTACGGTATCGTCACATATACATAAATACACATACACAAGTACACAGATGATCACAAAGCAAGATAAAGACCAATAAAAAAAGAGCTCGATCCCAGATTCGAACTGGGGTAATATGAATCAAAATCATATAGGATAACCACTACCTCAATCAAGATGTAAACATTTATCCAAAATAGATTCAGTATAAACATAATTTTATTTTTATTTTTACGCCATCTATCCTGAATATTTGAACTGGGGTACAGTAATATGAATCAAATCATATATTTAGGATATTCAACCACTAGCTCAATCAAGTTACTTTTTATAGAAATATATTCAGAATAGATAGCGTAAGAATACATTTATTTATATATGTATGTTGTTGTTTATGAGGTATTATATTTGAATTTTATCTTATAATACTATTAATATTAAATTTTGAACTTGATTGAGGTAGTGGTTATCCTATATGATTTTGATTCATATTACCCCAGTTCGAATCTGGGATCGAGCTCTTTTATATTGGTCTTTTTAACTTGCTTTGTGATCATTTGTGTACTTGTGTATATGCATTTATGTATATGTGGCGATACCGTAGGCGGTAGCATATCGAGCTGTTTTGCTTACGTAAAGTAAGTTTCTATTGAGCTCATCGTGCATTTATTTTTTTTGCTATTGAACTTGCACTGTGGTCTTTTGTGTGTGTAGGTGTATGTATGTGATGTTATCGTAGCATATCGACCTGTTTTACTATTGTACATATAAGTAAGTTTCAAACAGGCTCATTGTTTTCGCATATATGACATATGAATGGTAAATTGTAGTGGTCTGTGATTGTGCGTCTATGATTTTGCCGGTCTTGGATTTGAAATGGATCGTCCACGCGAACAAATGCCTTAGTAGTAGCTGTATCAGTTAAAGTAGTAAGGTAAGGAGTATATTATCTAATGAACGAGTCGATTTATCGTATTCCTGCTGCTGTCACAACTCGTGTAGAGTCAGTACCTCCGAGTGTTATATCGTTTAAAATATGCTTTCAAAATATTCATGATATATGTTATACTTACTTGTCGTCATGTAGCCTTTTAATTGTCTCTTATGACAGTATATTAATTCTTCAATGGCCGCATAATATATTCCATTATTTCACTATATATTCATTATCACCTTTCGTGTAGATATGATTGGCAAGCGCCGTATCGCTACATAAATACATGCTAAATTGAAACTAGCCGATATTTAGTACAATTCACTGTTCTCAGATGGTCGCGTATGAAATTCTTATCGGTGTGTCGACTCGACAGATGTATAATACGGGACTATTCATGTTAACCAAGCAAAAGTATGGTTAATGTTATGACTCTACGTTGCTATCAGTCTTGGTGCTGTTAAACGGTGCTAAAATTTTGTTTCGTGTCGCATAGATGAACAATTGAAATTATACTTTTAATCTTTGAAACACGATTGAGTTGGATGAGCAGTTGAATGTTGTATCACACTGGGCCATCTTCGTTTTTTGGTACCCGGCATCCTTTTCTGTAGCAAGCTTATGACGCGCAACGAAATCATGACAAAGCCACTGATAGGGAGTTAGCAACTGTGTGGTGCATACGCAATGTTAAAAAACCTCGCGATATGCAGACGTTCAGTGAGACTAGTTTTTTTGGTATCAGACCACAAGCCTTTAAAATCTATGAAAAAGCACCCGGAACAATATATGAAGAAGATACGGCGCGCAAAAGCAGAAATCTTAGGGATATGGCAATCATTATGAAGTCGAGGTTGACATGCGATATATACCTGGTTGTGTCTGACGGTATTTGGCGATCGTTTCTCCCGCACATTTGATCGCCTGTATCTAGTCCTACAACCCATAGTACATCACCGTGTCGATTGGAAGCTGACACTGGACCAGTCAGTATCATAACAAATGCAGTCGGTTCACTGTATCACCAGCGTGTACTGTGGCATGTATCAGTGGATCACGACGAACCAAACCTTTGGCTTTGAATTCAATATATATTGATGAATTTCACGATAAATCTATGGCTACTTCGATGTCGAACTCTTCGCGAGCAAGGATGATCATATCTACACTACCGCTGATCGTACAAGAGCTTGAAGCAATGAGGTTACGCTACATATTGGCATACGCCAACAGCCCGTGGTCTCTAAATATATCGTATCCTATTGTCTTTCGAACACATCCCTGGCACTGCGGTAGTCATGGTGGTCCCTTACTTTCCTAGTGCTGTTTGGATAGTTCTGTATTTCACTTTGATTATAGACGTACCTCTCATCATTCCCCATCATTCCGATACTTTCATTCACCGTGGGAACCGCATTGTGGGTTTCCCCCCTTTGGAAGTACACATTAATGATCAAGTGTAACCTTCGATGGATATTTATATGTTTTAAACTATGTTATATAAACTAAGATACAATTTAAGTCAGTTAGGATTTAGCAGTGGTAGCTTGTGTAAGAATGATCGGGACTGCCTCTTGGTAAGAGCCTTAATATCCTCGATCGCACAGGACGTACCTCTAGCTGTTCTTTATTAAATGATTTTCACTAGAAGTACTGTGTTCATGACCACATGCCTAATTTGTAGATAGACATAAGAACGTAAGTCAAGATAATACATTGGCTAATATAAATAAAGTTACATCTGAAGAAAAGTTAAAAAAAGAAAAAGACTTATTGGGTTTTGGAGATTGACGGGAAGACCAAAACCTGAAAGTAATAGGTCAGAGATTATAAAATTTAGTTTATAATATCCTACATCTACTATCGTCTCGAATAGGTCCAAGTAAATGAGTCATACCAAATACTCAGGCTATTGGAGCCATCAAAGTGAATTTAAAATGCTTTGGAAATATTGGGAAAAGAATTTGTATTAAATATTTTTAAGCGCAAATAAAAACCAATGTGTTATCTCATTTGATCTTTATATTTTAGACTGACAGGAAAGCGTATTTCTACATAGCCCCCAGTAGCTTTAGGACTGCAGACGTACGTGAAGGTACGATCAAGTTCGTAAAGCGAGTTTCGGTCATGGCTTATCGAGTAAGTATGTGCTCAATACTCATGTTGTACTCTATGTCGTTTAGTATTTGGTCCAGTAACCATTTCCGATGTAGGCGCCTTACGTTTATTACTTGGTAAGGTAATAGCCAAAGGTTGTTCTTCATTAGTAAGTAAGTTCGACGGATTTTTTGCTCAAGCAGATCAGAAAGCTTAGTCACATAGGAAGTAGGTGGCAAATAGGGAATTTCAGATTCATCCGGGTTTGTAGTCACCTGAGAAAACCCTTTCCGTTTATCTCGCGTGTTCTTATGTAAACGCTTATTCCATTTCTTATAAAAATACGAAGGAAGTCACGAGATTCACGAAGCGCATCGGAGGTTAGCCAAGCTACTGTCTCATCCATAAAATGGGCATTGTAGTAAGTGTATCCGTCTTCGGGTGTTTTGTAAATTATATCTTTGACTTGTGACTCCATAACTGGGACAGCAGAATCAAATGAGCGAGCGAATGAGAGTTTGGAGGTATGGATACGGTGTGATCCATATTTCAGTACGTTTTCATCGAGAAAAAGGGTGAATGTATATTTAGCGACTTTGTTCTACCATCTATGTTATTCACTTCGTAAGTATCACTCTTCTCATCATGGTAGGAAATAACAAAAGGTCCAATTGTCTTAGGAGAGAGTTCGGCAACGTTGGCATTGCGATATATAATGTTAACATAATCGCCAACTTGAACTGAACATTGTTCTTAGTGTTATTCCATCGGTCATACGCTTGAAGTAGGACACGATTTTTGTGTTCGAGTAAACAGGGGTAAACAACGTTCTGCAGATGCTCGATCTTTTGTAACCACGGAGTAACGTGTTTCTCGGGCGCAGTTTTGTCAAATGTTGCTTGTAATTCACTATAGCGGCCAAAGAAATAGTGAAACGGGAGTGTTCCAGTTTGAGGATTCATGCAGTTATTTATTTGAGTCTGAACCCGTTTCAAATGATAAGGCCATATATCCTCAACGTCATCTAGTGCGGTACGCAATAGCTTCCTAAGTTCTCTATGACGTGTCACATTTGCACCCTGCATTTGAGGTTCATAAGGAACACCACGCCTATGGGTCATGCCTGATACGAGTATAAGTGCCTCCATTACGTCGGTACAAAACTCACTACCGTTATCAGAACATAGTGCTCGTGGGAAACCGACGTCATTAAAGACGTGATAGCATAACTTTGCCACTGTTTGCGGGCGTTTGTTCGGGATTGCATAAAGCAAGTTATAGCCCGAAGCCACACATGAGAAATGACATATATATGCATCGCCAGTATACTTGGATCGCGGGAGTTTAACCAAATCTACTATGACTCGGCGCATCGGTTGGTCTTCTGTCACACTTTTTAGAGGTGCCCTACCGTAGCACTTGATCTGGTTCTTTTCACAATCAGTACAGCGTTGATATACTTCTCGTATGGGTTCTTTCACCACGAATAGCCTTCTTATAAGTATACTCATATGCTCGATGAGTTAAATCATGTATTATTTTAACTCTACTCTCGAGCTCTTCTAAGTCAGTCAGATTATGTGTAACGCTGGTTGGATGAACCATAGTCCCATTAGATAGGGCAACCTCAGTATCAGGAGGGGTAGACTCCTGAGATACGTAATTTACAACATTAGATAGTTGGAGTAACTTCTTCAGTTGTTTCGCAACTCCTGACTGTTCTTCAAGCAGCTATTTAAGTAGCTGAGTGCGAGCTTCAGGTTCTCTTAGAGCTTTGAGTCTTTGATCCATGGCCTTAGCTAGTTCCATGTTTTTTACGATCTAATGCCGTCTCAATCGGCATTACCTCGACTGCATTCTTGTTGGGTGCATGTGTTGTACGAGTCTTGAGCTTTTGTTCAAACTCCTTAGACTCCTCTAGTTTAGCTAAGAATTCGGTTGAGGGTTTCCACTTAGTGGTACCTGCAGGACCGATGCGACAAACAATGGTGTGTTTCCAAGGTGTCTTCTTAATAGAATAGGATCCCTGATACAAGAACGTGTCGGTTTCACGGTCGACATAAATAGGTTCGTCTTGAATCATATTAATTAAATCACGTATCCATGGGTCGGAGTTACGTAAGGGACAACACAGCGTAATGGTAGATTTAGTAATATTAACATAATTTAACAACTGAGCGATAAGTTGCCAAGGTGGGTTAGCCCACGCATTATGCTTTGATAAGTCAAGTTGAAAGGCATCACCTTTAGGATGAGTCAACGACCTATGATTAGAACCCTGTTTGTTATGTTCTGCGGCGAACATATCAATAGTAAATGGACCACATCTTGATTGAGCGAGGTTAAGCCATTTCTTATTAAGGATCCAATCGGTTGCTAATAACTCTTTAACTGTTTTCTGGTAGTCGGGCACAAGTCGAGAGAGCATGTCAGGAAGATGGTTATGTATTCCTGGAATGTGTGTTATATTAAAAGCGAACTTGGCAATAATGTCATGCCAGCGGCTCACCAACTGTGAATCAGGCTTCATGTCTTTAAGTATGTTAAGACTTTTGATCACAGGCGACAGTGAAGTAACTTCCATAAAGGTAGTCTTTAAACTGTCTTAGCGCAGTAACTATAGCAAGGAGCTCTTGTTTAACGGTAGGGTAATTCCGTTGACTCTTATTATAACTCTTGCTAAAGAATTGTATGTAGCGCGGTTTACCATTTATCGTTTGGTATAGCACTCCACCTACCGATCGGTCCGAAGCGTCGGTTGCTACTTAGAATGGGACGCCATCCACAGAATATTGCGTGATGGGTGCGTCCATTACTTTACTTTTGACTAGCTTGAATGCATCATCACATTCTTTAGTCCAGAGCTTTCCCAAAGGTCCTTTATGCAGCTGTAGGTGACTGAAAGGCTTTAAGTAATGAGAAAGATGAGGTACCGAATCCGAGAAGAAGTTAACAAACCCACCCACAGAGTTCACATCTCTTCCAGTAATCGGTGTTGATAAATCCAACAGAAATTGTTTCTTGCCAGAATCAATTTCTACCCCTGCTGCAGATACCTTGTAACCAAGTAAGTGTATAGTATCTTTAGCAAAAGAACACTTGTCTTCGTTAATCTTTAGTTTGGCATGGTTTAGTCGCTTTAAGACTTCATTAACGAGTTTAGCATGTTCATGTGCTGTCTTTGTAAAGATAGCTATATCATCTAAATATACTGATACGTTATCCAACAGGTCCGCAAATAGTTCCATCATAACTTGTTGGACGAAAGAAGGTAACATGTGAAAGCCTTAAGGTGCACTATTAAACTGGTACTTCTTACCTTGCCAAGTAAAGGAAAAGTATTTCCTATGCGGCTCATATATTTGTAATTGATGGAATGCAGCTTTTAAGTCTACCTTGGAAAAGATAGTCGCACCTTCCATTTTGCGTAGTATCTCGCTTAACTTTGGTAAAGGAAAACTATGTTGCGGAATTAGTTTGTTGATTGGCGACAGGTCTAGTACTACTCTTGTTTTACTAAACGTTCCATCAGATTTATATTGATCGACCGCTAAGAGAGCTAAGTTAACTGGGGTTGCATCATAATTGATTTCAATTCGACCCTGTCTTAACCAATCTTCAATTTGGGTTTTGACAACGTCTTTGTGTCTCCAACTTACGTAGTTATGTGAAGGACACTTTAACTTAGAGAAGCCAACGTTTCTTAAGTCAAGCTTAACGTACCCGTTAGAGATCTTAAACATACACCAGTCAGATATTGCAATCTTTCTGTTTTGTATAATCAAGTCCATAAGTATATCGGTAAAGTGCGGAATCATATCTTTTGCTTCACCTTCCGGAGGTTGAAGTATCTTTAACATGTTATCATCTGACTGATCTTTATTTGGGTCTAGCCCATTAGACAGATCAGTGACAGTTACACCTAAACTGAGAAGATCAGTCATACCTATAATTAAATCGTATTTCTGAGACATGTCAATAATGACTAGGCGAGTCTTTACTTCTCTTCTATCTAACAGTATTATGTGTAAATAGTCAATGGCTTCTTCGCAAGTGATAACTTTGCCATTTCCCAAGATTAATTTAGTTGTTTCGTTATGGATAGCCATATCTGTAGCGTAGGCTACTCGGCGTGAGATAGCAGAGACTTCAGCCCCTGGATCAAAAAGTGCCATAACTTATCTTCATTTACATAAACGGTTTGAAATATACGTTCATCTTTTTTGGTATAGATTTATTGAACTTTTTCTCATAATCTTGCTCTAGTGCACACATATGAAACTGTCAGTGCTCAACTTAGACGTCCGGCATGTCCTTGCAATCATCTTTGTGCCAACCGTTAGTACCCTTGCAAGTAGTACACTATTTCATATAGTGTCCATAGTTTGGCTTGCCTGGTGCACACTTAACAGAGTCGTGTCTACCATTCCACTTGCCATCACGTTTAGTGAGGTTGTAATCACACTTCTTGCAAGGTGCTCTCTCTTTCCTTTCACTCTTTGGTTCAGTAGAAGTAGAGCCTTTACCACCTCCAGCAGTAGTGCGAGGTTTTTTAGTATTACGCGCAGTGTTATTCTCTGTCGCAGTACGCTTAGCGGGCTGGGTAAAGCTCGAGGTACTAAGTACTCTAGTAGATGGGTTGGTATGCTTTTGAACTAAGTTCTCAAAGACAGACCAAGGCATAGATCGCAAATCACCATAGCCGATAATATCATCATTGACCTTCTTAAAAAGGCTAGCCCCCAGAGTCTCCATCATCTGACAAATTAATAAATATTCGCCAGTATAGGTACGACCACCCATCCGAGTATTCATATGCGTCATATGAGCTAGAGCACCTCGAATAGTGGTATCGTTCGCAAAGAACTTGCGAGACTCTAGAAGTTCATGGTCACGTGCATCTTCAAAGAAAGCGTTAAGTATATTCTCACGCAACTGACGCCAGGGTAGGGCTTTCTAGTTGGGCTCATAGGCCTTCAAGATAGTTTTTCATTCCTCTGACTCACAGAAATGAACAAAGGCATTCATCATCTGCTTATCCTTAAGGCTGGCAGACTCCTTAATTTTATCTACATATACTTGCACTCCTTTGATGATGTCTATAAGCAAGTTTGCCATGACTCATATCTGGAATTGTGCTGTTGTGGTCAAAACCAAGCCCCATCACGTTTTCGTCCAACGTTATGTATATCACCTCAGAAAAACGCCCTGATCACCTTCACATTGCCTCATAATTGTTTGCGTTATACTCGTCAGCGCACAGCAAAATTGTCGATTGTAACTGAATGATGTCTTCCGCAACAAGTTATGCATTGTAATACGCATAACCCCGTAGTGTTTGCTCATCATAGAACTACTAGCCGTAACTCCTGGATATTCTTTTGTGTGTGTCACCTCTCTAATACCTAATATGAAGTTGTACGCTTGTATGTACGTCAGCAACATGTAAAGAGCATCGTGTGCGTAAAATTCTCTCAGAGTAAACATATTTGTTAGTGAACACCCGGGTTCATAGCAGAGTTATTCCGTCGACAGCATAAATGAATAGCCGTATTGTTAATATTATAGAGGCTGTGTTCGCAAACAAATCATAAGCAATTGTCTATGACACCAGTCAAGAAATTTGCCACGCAGTCATATACGTATGTACCGCAACTTCAATAGATATCAAATTATATCTAGTGAACCATGCCACCAACCGTGCCGCCTGCAGTCACTGTCACGTCGAAAATCGTACGCCTTTATGCTGGCACCTTGTGTAAGCAGAACTGAAAGTATCCTTACTTCTCCTTCGAATGATTGGAGGGCCTGTAACTGACGGACATCATTCCAAAGTGTAATGACTGAAGTCAACCCAAACATAGGTAATGTCGTCATAAGTAAGCTTATACGTCATTGCCAGTCTCTACCCCGTCGCCATTCGAGGTACCGTCGCGCCATGTCACATAAATATGAAAAAATTGTGATATTTTCCAAATTTTTGTATGTTCTAAAGACTTTCTGTTAGTGTCCGCCGTATGCGTTGAATATCCCTGAGCTGTGACGACGACAGTTATTGGCGTCCATGAAAAATTTACAACAAAGCCTGCCCCCAACCTTAGTAATATAATCTCCTAGCAATATCTGTTGGTGACCAAGCAATCACTTCGACCGTCGACAGGTTGAATATATGTCCAAGCAATCACCTCCACCATCGACAAGTTTTATATTCGTTTAAACTTGATCCTTATAAGGTCTACATACATTGCCTTAAAGTTTCAAGTCAGCTCTGTATCAGTTGTATTAAATATTAGCTTGTAGTTTTGTCCTTTAGCCACCAGCATATATTTTAACTGGATCAATCACATCCACTAGCTCCTGCACAGTGATGACTGGCTTAGCCCTAGATGTACAAAATTGTGAAGTTGTCCTATGCGTATAACTGGTAAGTTCGGAACTTGTATATGCCGGTCGGCACCTGACAAAATTTGTCGTGAGTCCCTCTCAATCGCATAGTCCGTAACCGTCCAGACTATAACGTTGCCTGAAGATGAGTCAACCCATATACGAAAACTTTCCGATATTTTTTGACTTAGTAGCCGAAATATAAAAAATAATATCCTTAGCATCTTGCACGTGTATCAACAGCCCTAAGTTGTCACTCCGCTTGATAACCCCTTTCATATACTGAATGTTCTTATCCAACGCAGAAATCGATTGTTGAGCCTCAGATAATAAACGGTCTAGTGTAGTATAGGCCTCTGCTTTGGTATTTCATCCGGTAATAAATAGGAGGATAATCATGTCGCCATCGCATCAACATGTAATGGCGACTGTAGATGAATTTCAAACAGTCGTTTCAACAATCGAACACAGGCTCTTTTGTTCACGTAGTAACTTCACTCATCGTGTAACAAAAAATTACATAACTAAATAACTTTAGTTATCTTAACCTGTGAGGAACGTAATTTAATAAAAACAGTAGTTCGGTCACTTAAAATTGTGGTCAAAACCAAGTAGCCCTTAGTAAAGAGTGTCAAGTCTGAAATAAGTTAACTCAGTCAGAAGTGTCATTGGGAATGGGGTGCCTGCTGTATTTATTAATCACGATCCTATGTGGAACGAGACTTTCTCTACCATCGGGTTATGTGAAAATACCCGTCTCTATGGTTTTGTATGAGTCATCACTTTTATCTCATTAAATTATCTATTCCACTAATCGGTCCAGTCCTCTAGTCCGATCCTCCAATAGTCCCATGGGTCCGGTCCTCTGGTCCGGTCCTCAAATAATATCCTAGGCCCGGTCCTCTGGTCCGGTCCTCAGGTCCGGTCCTAAATTTCTCTCTGTGGTCCGGTCCTCAGGTCCGGTCCTAAATGTCCGCCTAGGTTACTTTGTCTACACTGTGAGTGAGTGTATGCCAAACGGCGCTGACTCGAATGAGTATTGTGCCCCTCCCCACGAGAACGTAAAGAAGTGCTGGCTTGCTTCGTATACTAGAAAGTGGTGGAACACTCCCGCGGTATCTAACTTTGAGAATAATTGTGCTCCTTGTAGGTTGTGTAGTATTTCCTTTCTTTTTGGTAGCACAAATTTTCCCTGTTCATATTGGTAATTAATATCTCGTAAGTCTAAACATGTTCTTACTTTCTTGAGGAGGCCCGGTTAGTCATGTTCACCTATTGATAATTAATATCGATTGCAGGTACTGTGACTGTGGACCCTGGTGGATTTTAATGTACGTCAGGAGGTATGTTCGCTTTGATATCTAAGATGTCCGCAAGTGACTCTCTGAAATCTTCTTGTTCATGCTCAGGGTCTTCTTCATGTAGCGTGAGGAGTGATTCCCCTTTTGCATATGTTGGTATATGTGGATTGATTTAACCTGCTATGCATATACCTATGTATGGTAGAATGTCCATACTGAGAAGTATTGGTGCATTCTTGTCTGGTAAGCCCAACACTTCAAAACACTAAGAGGTTTTTCTTCCTCTATAATCAATGTCGCATAATTGTAGAAATACTGTAGAAATACGGCCTCCGGTCAGTCTAAAATATCAAGATCAATTGAGATAATACATTGGTTTTTATTTGTATTTTAAATAATTTAGTACAAGCTCTTTTTCCAATCTTTCCAAAGTGTTCTAAATTCACTTTGATGGCTCCAATAGCCTGAGTATTTGGTATGACTCATCTACTTGGACCTATTTGAGACATTAGTAGATGTAGGATATTATAAACTAAATTTTATAATCTCCGAACTACTACTTATAGATTTTTGTCCTCCCGCCAATCTCTAAAATCCAATAAGTCTTTTTCTTTTTTTAACTTTTCTTCAGATGTAACTTTATTTATATTAGCCAATGTATTATCTTGACTTACGTTATTATGTCTATTTACAAATTAGGCAAGTGGTCATGAACACTTAGTACTTCTAGTGAAAATTATTCAATAAAGAACAGCTAGAGGTACGCCCTGTGTGATCGAGGATATTTAGGCTCTTAACAAGAGGCAGTCCCGATCATTCTTACACAAGCTACCACTGCTAAATCCTAACTGACTAAATTGTATTTTAGTTTAATATAGTTTGAAACCTAGTAATTTCCATCGAAGTTTACATATTTTTCAGTTATTTAGTAGCTACAGTAGTGTACTGCTTCTAGACTGTCTAACATCGATTTACTATCCAGCAAATACTATGGCTAAGGGTACTTCTAAAGGCAAGGGGGCCGCTAGCTCTAAGCCTGCTAAGCCTGCCGAGGTTCCTGAGGTCCCTGTGGAAACACCTAGCCTGTCTGGAGTTGAGCCTGCCGAGGAAACTGTTGGGGAAGCCAATTCTGAGGTTGGTACAGAGGATTATTCTGAAGATGAATCGTCGGATCCTAAAGCCTTGGAAGAAGAGGTATCTACTACCGCGGAAAGGCTCGCCAGCGTCCGTGTATCACCTAGGAGTGAAGCTCAGGACCCCAGCTTGCCCCCCTGACCACGTGCCGTCAAATATTGGGGATGAACGTCGAAAGGCTGGAAAATTCGTGGATACGAATGTCGGGGACATTATAACTCCACATCTAAAGGACACTCCAGCACAAATCCGGAGTGAAAAGGAAGTATTGGACCTGTCCGAAAATTTCGGTTTCGCCATCGATGGAGAAGCCGTTCCATTCAGCTCAAATCTTGGGGCCAAAGCTGAGGACGCCATAACTCGACAACGAGTGGTTGGATCCTCTCAATCTCGACGCCAATTGAACCGCACTGAAGCGCTCTTGAAGGGGCTAGCGGCAGCAGCAGTTGTGGACCTCTCTATCGTGTCCCACTTGGCTGATATTCTTCCTATACCGAAGAAGAAGAAAAATTAGGGCCGAATTTCGAACCCGAGACCTACTGGTTTACCAGCCAGTATGTTTACTACTAAGCCAGTTACCACTGGCGAGAGAGAAAATATTTCAAAATTTAATCTCTATAGCTCTGATGCTACCATTGACCATCCTCTTGACAAACCTAACCCTGTCAGAGAATATGATCGTATGGAACTTGATGAGGCTTACCATCCTCGTAATATCGACCCTCATTTACCAACTAACCCTGGTAATCACGATTTTGGCAATCGCTACACCAGTACCTCGTTAGAGAGTTCCCGCTCTAATCCTGAGGATGAGGAAGTGAGAACCAGACATACTCGTCTCAGGCTATTACGCTCTGGTATGCAAGTCCTTGAGGACCGTCTATTGAATGACTCTGACCTTGACGATAGGAAAGCGGATAACATTCGCTATCTAATCGATAACAAGAGAAAGGAAATAGACACCATCTTGGCACTAGCAGCCCGTAGCACTGAGCATGAGCCTCGTGAACACTTAGAACCAAGCTTTATAAAGCAGCTAGGTAACGCGCAGGCTGAGGTTGATTTCTCTACTAATGAGAGTACAGTGGAGACACTGAAGGCCTTCGACCAACTTAAGGAGTCTGCCAGCCTTAAGGATAAGCAGATGATGAATGCCTTTATTCATTTCTGTGAGCCAGGTGAATGGCGAACTATCTTGAAGGCTCATGAGCCCAACTGGAAACCCCTACCCTGGCACCAGTTGCGTGATAATATACTTAACACCTTTTTTGAAGATGCACGTGACCGTGAACTTCTAGAGTCTCGCAAGTTCTTTGCGAACGATACCACTATTCGAGGTGCTCTAGCTCATATGACGTATATGAATACCTATACTGGCGAATATTTATTAATTTGTCAGATGATGGAGACTCTGGGAGCTAACCTCTTTAAGAAAGTCAATGATGACATCATCGCCTATGGTGATTTGCGATCTATGCCTTGGTCTGTCTTTGAGAAGATAGTTCACAAGCATACCAATCCCTCTACTAGAGTACTTAGTACCACGAGCTACACCCAGCCCACTAAGCGTAACGCAGTAGAGACTAATACTGCGCGTAGTACTAAGAAACCTCGCACTACTACTGGAGGGGGTACTGGCTCTACTTCTACCGAACCGAAAGGTGAAAAGAAGGTGAGAGCGCCTTGCAAGAAGTGTGGATACAACCTCACAAAACGTAATGGCCAGTGGAATGGTAGACACGACCCTGTTAAGTGCGCACCAGGCAAGCCAGATTTTGGACACTATATGAAAGAGTGTGCTACTTGCAAGGGTACTAACGGTTGGCACAAAGAGGATTGCAAGGACTTACCGGACGTCCAAGTTAAGCACTGACAGTACCATATGTGTGCACTAGAGCAAGATTATGAGAAAAATGTTCAATAAAATCTATACCAAAGGAGATGAACGTATCTTTCAAACAGGTTTCGTAAATGGAGAAAAAGTTATGGCACTATTTGATCCAGGGGCTGAAGTCTCTGCTATCTCACGCCGAGTAGCCTACGCTACAGATATGGCTGTCCATAAGGAAATAACTGATTTAATCTTGGGAAATGGCAAAGTTACTACTTGCGAACAAGCCATTGACTATGCACACATAATGCTGTCAGATAGAAGAGAAGTGAAGACTCACCTAATCGTTACTGACATGTCTCAGAAATACGATTTAATTATAGGTATGACTGATCTTCTCAGTTTAGGTATAACACTTACTGATCTGCCTAATGGGCTAGACCCGAATAAAGATCAGTCAGATGATAATATGCTAAAGATACCTGAACCTCCGGAAGGTGAAGCAAAGGTTATGATTATGAACATGCTAAACTCGTTAAAGAAGTCTTAAAGCGACTTAATCATGCTAAACTTAATATTAACGAAGACAAGTGTTCTTTTGCTAAAGATACTATACACTTACTTGGCTACAAAGTATCTGCAGCAGGGGTAGAAATTGATCCTGGCAAGAAACAGTTTCTGTTGGATTTATCAACGCCAATTACTGGAAGAGATGTGAACTCTGTGTGTGGGTTTGTTAACTTTCTTCTCGGATTCGGTACCGCATCTTTCTCATTACTTAAAGCCTTTCAGTCACCTATGGCTGCACAAAGGACCTTTGGGAAAGCTTTGGACTAAAGAATATGATGATGCATTTAAACTAGTCAAAAGTAAAGTAATGGACGCACTCATTATGCAGTACCCTGTGGATGGTGTCCCATTGGGTGGAGTGCTTTACCAAACGATAAATGGTAAACCGCGCTACATACAATTCTTTAGCAAGAGTTATAATAAGAGTCAACAGAATTACCCTACCGTTAAACAAGAGCTCCTTGCTATAGTTACTGCGCTAAGACAGTTTAAAGACTACCTTTATGGAAGTTACTTCACTGTCGCCTGTGATCAAAAGTCTTAACATACTTAAAAGACATGAACCCTGACTCACAGTTGGTGAGCCGCTGGCATGACATTATTGCCAAGTTCGCTTTTAATATAACACACATACCAGGAATACATAACCATCTTCCTGACATGCTCTCTCGACTTGTGCCCAACTACCAGAAAACAGTCAAGGAGTTATTAGCAACCGATTGGATGCTAAATAAGAAATGGTTTAACCTCGCTCAATCACGATGGGGTTCATTTACTGTTGATATGTTCGCCGCAGAACATAACAAACAGGTTTCTGAATATAGGTCGTTGACTCATCCTAAAGGTGATGCATTTCAGCTTGACTTATCAAAGCATAATGCGTGGGCTAACCCACCTTGTCAACTTATCGCACAGTTGTTAAATTATGCTAATATTACTAAATCTACCATTACGCTGTGTTGTCCCTTACGTAACTCCGACTCATGGATACGTGATTTAATTAATATGATTCAAGACGAACCTGTTTATGTCGACCGTGAAACCGACACGTTTTTGTATCAGGGATCCTATTCTATTAAGAAGACATCTTGGAAACACACCATTGTTTGTCGCATCGGTCCTGCAGGTACCACTAAGTGGAAACCCTCAACCGAATTCTTAGCTAAACTAGAGGAGTCTAAAGAGTTTGAACAAAAGCTCAAGACTCGTACAACACATGCACCCAACAAGATTGCAGTCGAGGTAATGCCTATTGAACCGGCATTAGATCGTAAAAACATGGAACTAGCTAAGGCCATGGATCAAAGACTCAAAACTCTAAGAGAACCTGAAGCTCGCACTCAACTACTTAAAGCGCTGCTTAAAGAACAGCCAGGAGTTGCGAAACAACTGAAGAAGTTACTTCAACAATCCAATGTTGTCAATTATGTATCTCAGGACTCTACCCCTCCTGATACTGAGGTTGCCCTTTCCAGCAGGACTATGGTTCATCCAGCCAGCGTTACGCAGAATCTGACTGACTTAGAGGAGCTCGAAAGTAGAGTTAAAATTATACATAATTTAACGCATCGAGCATATGAGCATACTTATAAAATGGCTATTCGTGCAGGGCTTGATCACCCGGCGCTGAAAGAAACCATACGTGAAGTATACCGACGCTGTACTGATTGTGAAAAGAACCAGATCAAGCGATACGGTTGGGCACCCTAAAAAAGTGTGACAGAAGACCAACCGATGCGCCGAGTCATAGTCGATTTGGTTAAACTCCCGCGATCCAAGCATACTGGCGATGTATATATCTGTCATTTCTTATGTGTGGCTTCGGGCTATAACTTGCTTTATGCAATACCGAACAAACGTCCACAAACAGTGGCAGAATTATGCTATCACGTCTTTAATGACTTCGGTTTCCCCGAGTACTATGTTCTGATAACGGTAGTGAGTTTTGTACCGACGTAATGGAGGCACTTATACTCGTATCAGGCATGACCCATAGGCGTGGTGTTCCTTACAAACCTCAAACGCAGGGTGCAAATGAGACACGTCATAGAGAACTTAAGAAACTCTTGCGTACCGCACTAGACGACGTTGAGGATATGTGGCCTTATCATTTGAAATGGGTTCAGACTCAAATGAATAACTGCATGAATCCTCAAACTGGAACACTCCGTGTTTCACTATTTCTTTGGCCGCTATAGTGAATTACAAGCAACGTTTGATAAAACTGCGCCTGAGAAACACGCTACCCCGTGGCTACAAAAGATCGAGCATATGCAGAACGTTGTTTACCCCTGTTTACTCGAGCACAAGAATCGCGTCCTACTTAAAAAACCCTAAACCCTAAGAACATTGTTCAGTTCAAAGTCGGCGATTACGTTAACATTATAAATCGAAACGCCAACGTTACCGAACTCTCTTCTAAGACGATAGGACCTTTTGTTATTTCCTACCATGATGAGAAGAGTGATACTTACGAAGTGAATAACATTGATGGTACTAGCGCAACCAATCTAGGCACTCACCGTATCCCTACCTCCGAACTCTCATTCGCTCGCTCATTTGATTCTGATATACCAGTTATGGAGTCACAAGTCAAAGATATGATTGACAAAACATCCGAAGACGGTTACACTTACTACAAGACCCGTTTCATGGATGGGACAGTAGCTTGCCTAACCTCCGATGCATTTCGTGAATCTCGCGACTTTCTTCGTATCTTTAATAAGAAATGGAATAAGCGATTACATAAGAACACACGAGATAAACGAAAAGGGTTTCCTCAGGTGACTACAAATCCTGACGGATCTGAAATTCCCTATTTGCCACCCACTTCCTACGTGACTAAACTTTCTGATCTGCTTACCAACAGTGCAGAAAACTGTTCAAACTTACTTACTAATGAAGAACAGCCTTGGCTATTACCTTACCAAATAATAAACGTAAGGCGCCTACATCGGAAATGGTTACTGGACCAAATACTAAACGACATAGAGTACAACATTGTGGTCAGAATACAAGTACTTATATTTATTTGATTATTTTAGGTTTATTACAAGTTTTACAGTTTATCAGAATAATCTGATAAACTGGGTTTTAGGGTTTTGCTGGTTTTACAGCACATGACTAATGACTCATTTAAGAGTCAGTCATTTTAGGATTACTGTTTATAATTACTAATAAATGAACAACGTCCCCCTCCCTGAGGAGGGAGAACGTTGAGATACAGTTATCTCGCGTATACTTATTACATTTTTAACTTACCATAGAAGTTGTTAGTTTATTAGTAATTACAGAGAAAGCTACAGAATATGAATTAGTCAGTAGCTGGCACATATTTTTTTGTTATAAGTATAACAATTGAAAGACAATGCGAACAGAGAATGTCGCATCAAATTGAACGATTTAGATTATCCGAACGGTTTAGATTGAATTGAACGATTTAGATTGGATTAACGACGTGTGGACGACGAGGATGAAGAAAGAATCTACTAATACGAGTGAACCCGAAGAGCGAACATTCCAATCAAGCAGAACATTAACCAGGGTCAACAAGGAAAGTCTCACGACGATCAAATGACGAAATCAGACAATCAGTCAGAATCCACAGATAAGTAGTCATGTGTGAGTACAGGTAGGAAGGTTGTTTTCAGTGTGAGACAAGTACAAATCGTATTGCAAGCTAATGAGCTTAAATTGTATTTAAGAAGTTGTTAGAAGAAAGTTCTTTAGGATCCACAGTAGGGTAATAGAGATGGGAGATGTACATGGTTAGTACCGACTCGGTTAGTACGATGACGCAAAGAATCAGCGGCATACTAGATTATTTTACAAAAGTTTTCAGAATGGGATATTAGGAAGCATACAGAGACACAAGTAAGCACCTGTGAGTTATTAGGAGCATATAAGGGTGGGGGCGCACATAACACGAACGATGCAAGTAAATACAAGGTTAAATTGTGAAAATGATATGCGAACACACTCAAATCACTAGAACTTCCAGATAAATCAGGTCAACGGAGAGGATCAACAGTATGCACAGAAGGTGTGGTTGACGGCAGCTTAGTTTAGGAGTGCAATAACGAGCAATCGTTCTTAGATCAAGAAGCATATTCCAACAACCGCAACAGCACATGACAAGGACATCACGTGTAAGAAGAGTAAAAGAGGAGCGATGAGGGAAGTTCCCAACAGGGTCCTGCGAATAGGCCGTCATTAGGCCGGAGTAAGAGCTGGCGAGGAGTAGAACAAGAAGTGGCTCCGACTAATGAGGCACTCAACCATATGTTATTGTGGGATGAAGAGTAAGACAGCTGGTAGTGTTAGAGTATATAGACTATCCACACTACTTATGTTAGTGTAGGAAATAAAACAGTCACGAGGGAACCCACGAGTTCCTCGGAGATCGATGTCGAGACGTTATGTGTTTGAAGGATGAAATTTAATAGAAAATGGATATTTATATTCAGTACTCTATCAGTTCATTCGCACACATTTCTGGTTCTCCATTGACAAACAACTCACCAACCATGTCCTACCCCCCGCCAAAGTCGTAGACAGCAACTCTTGAATCCTGAGCGCCGCAAGGAAGATGATATCGACCGACGTGGAACTAAACGTCGTCAGTCCCATACGGAACGCTCCGCTCCGCACTCAGGTCAGGCACTGGAGGGGCAACAACAGACACATCTTGGGGCTCCACGTATTATTTCCGCGGACGACAAGCAGCCACCAACAGCAAAAACAAAATGGACCTGCACAATCTGACGAGGATGTCATATTCGAGGGTGAGACCAAGGAAGTACCCAACCTGCGTGCGGACAGTAGTCAGACTTTTATTGGTGAACAGGTAGCCAGTGAAGGGCTGTCCCCTCGTTCGTCTCGGGATACCCAGGGGCCTTATTTCCCAGTAATGACCCACCACGCCTCCCACCTAACAAGCGGAAGCGTCACCGGAACCGTACCAACAACAAGGAAACGGCACGGGAACAATCGTCAGCTCAGAAACTCACGGAGCTGATGACACAACAGCAGTCTCTCTTTGAAAAAATACGAACAGAGGTTACAGCGCATAAACGCCGGACGAACTACAATAGGGCCGGCCGCTAAGGAGAGTTCTTCTGACGCACACGAACGGGTACAGGCAGTACCAGAGGACGAAGACAACCCTACCTTCCGAATTCAAGGCTGTGAGCGTCCGTTTTATGGACTTGGGTACAAATCACCAGGGTCAGAGGACAGTTCAACCGAGGAGGATGATACTCTGTCTGCCAGTGAGAACACACCAACTTTTCAAGAGTTCGCACATGAACAAGTATTAGCCAGACAGAATCCTCAAGGTAAGCAGGCGGTGAAGAATAGACAGGACCGATTAAGTACGAACCTGCGCCAACAACAGCAACGTCAGTGGGGCGAGAAAGAAGCGCCCAGTGAATATGTACAGACACATAAACGACAAGAGAAGGAGACAACAGTGCCTCCGCCCACACCGGCTAGTATCGAGAAAAGGCGACAGGCGCTACACGCACGGATACTACAGTTAAGTGACGAGCTATGCCAAGCAATCGAGGAGAATAACACGGCTCGAGCTGAAGCTCTTCGGGGCGTGATTGAGACACTTCGAGCTACATTAGAGTCCCGACCGGTAGAGAAGCGTCCCGTACCTTCACCACGTACGTGGCCTGATTGGCCGTCGAACAGATACTACCTACATGATATCATGGAACGGGACACAAGAGGGGCTCTCCTCGAGGCGTTCAAGAACGCACAAATCGCAGGGCTGGACGAGACTTGGAACCTTACATGGTTTCATAAGGTACTATCTTACTTCAAGGCGGAAAAGTCAACGCTGGACTACATCCGCGACAACTCTGAACGGTTGAAGACATGCACACCTCAACTACAGATCGAACAGATCTGTTCGCACGAAACACAAGCCACTGTCGATCCCGCGTTTCGCAAGTTAGCCAAGGGCCAAAGTCGGAACATGCACACTCCTCTTATGGAACAAATGACACAGCTCATGGAGAACCACAGGAGGGCACGTGAACGGTGCCAGACAGATGCCGACTTCCAACAGAATTTAGTGAACCACTGCATTGTACAACTGTTAGAAGAAGCTCTCAACGGCCGTACGTATGAACGTACTCTACAGTTGCATCCCAAATGGCAACTGATGGAGACACACGAGCTTATACAGCTGTTGAGCCCTGACATTCAGGATGCACAGCAACGTACGGCAGCACGTTTCCAGGGTCGCAACAACCGCGAGGGCCCGACGACCAATGGAAGTCGCGACCACACCAATAGCCGCCCCAACCTACAGACGAGTAGACGACAAACGCAGAATTGGACTCAACGGCCCCAACCTACGGTACCAACGACTTGTGCGGGGTGCCAGGCACAGGCGCCACCAGGTGGTAGGCACATCCACGGTGTCACCATTTCAGGGCGTCGCAAGCGGTGAGCGCAGAGGGTCGGGCAAGGCTATACGACAACAACCGTCCTTTGAGGGACGTACAATCGGTACACAGACCGTCCACAACGTCAACCGCAGGACAGGGGCAGAATACATCCCAGACTAGAGACGTAGTTACAATACGTCCGACGCCTCAAGTACAGGTGAATGCGATTACACAGGACGAAGACTTGGCTCCACCATCGGAAGCTACAGAGATTCATATCAACACGATCCTTTACGAAGACTTCGAGCACATGACGTCACCACCAAACCACACCTATGACATGTGGGAGTCGGTAGCCGATCATGCATGAGAGGTGTGAGGGTGTCTGAGTCGGATAGGAGCTTCATATTTGTTACCACGATTGGAGCAGTGATGGCAATACAAGACCCATTGCTGACGTCAGACAACCGAGTCTATATTCAAGTACAAATCAACGGACGTACGTTCAAAGCCTTGATAGACACGGGAGCAAATAGAAGTTGTATCTCACAGACATCCGCAGACCTCCTTGGCCGACCAATAACTCCGGCACCACCTGGGTCATTTATATATTTAGCTGACAAGGCGGTGCGAACTCCTCGACTGGGGACGACGGAAGTGGTACCTATAAGGTACGGTACCAGAATTATCGACGGTTCATTAGAATTGATGAACTTGCCGACGGGTATAGATGTTATAGTGGGGCAAGATATATTGAAAGGCTTGGGCCTATACATAGGCGGTATCCAATCGCCACTTGCACCAATAGACCCCACAGAACTAGAAGAGCTCCTCGAACCCATACCACGCCGACAGGCACCTAACACGACGGAACCCGTCGATGTACGCCAACGGTTGGCACAGGATTTGGAAGCCAATGCGAAAATTGCCGACAACGCGCGCTGTCGTCTGGAAGGGAGTGAGGTAACCATCCCAGTAACCCATGAACAAGCGTTGCAGATGCGGCGATCGGTGCGTAACTTCGTATCCGATCGATGGCTCCCCTATGTGGATGAACAAGTGAAGAAGTGGTTGACGGATTTGGTGATCACGAAACGAACGACACCAACGACTGTTAATCTTCCTCTCCTTGCGGTACCGACATTCGATGCGGAAGGCAACGTCAAGAAGGTACGCGTGTGTTTAGACATGCGTGCCGTTAACGCGCTTATTCCTGGTGACCAGTTCCTGATCCCCAAGGTCAACGAACTCATATCTCGCCTCAAGAGTAAGAAGTACTACACGACGCTGGACATATCGGCTGCATACCACAGGCTGCCCATCCATCCAGACTCACAATACTTATTTAGTTTTACACACGAACGTTATCAGTACTCGTTCACATCAGCACCGTTCGGTCTTCATGTACTCACGCAGCAGTTTCAACGTACCTTGAGTACAATACTTGATGGCTTACCGGTTCACCACTATATCGATGACATAGTTATCGCCAGTGACGGTTATGACGAACACGTTAGGACGGTGCAGAAGGTGATACAACGCTTAACATACCACAGTTTTAAGCTTAACCCTGCCAAGTGCCACTTCGCTATCTCCGAAGTCATGATCCTAGGGAAGAAAGTATCGGCACAAGGCATTGACATTGACCATGAAAAGCAGGCCAAGCTGATCGACTGGCCCACACCACAACGATACAAAGATATAGCCTCGGCGTTGGGTTTAGCAAATTACCTCCACGAACATCTGCCTAATTTCGCGAACACGGTTGCACCCTTGCGCGAATTTTGCAAACTCAAACCAAAGGAGTTGATAGGTGATCGTTGGGAGGAGAGACATGCACAGGCGTGGCAGGCAATGAAAGACGCAGTGGTGAATGCTGTGGCGTTACACTTTCCGGTCGACGGCATTCCTCTAAACTTGGAAACCGACGCTAGCGATTACGGTTTAGGGGAGCGCTATTCCAATGGGTCAACGGTAAGAAACATTACTTAATGTTCTTTAGTAAGACTCTGAACCATGCGCAACAGAACTACGCCACACCTATGAAGGAGTTACTGGCATTGGTATATGGACTGACACATTTCAGGGAATACTTGGATGGGCAACGGTTTGCGGTCTTCACGGACCACAAGGCCCTTGTATATATGAACACACAGCTCAAGCTTAATCCGATGCTTCAGAGATGGCATCATATCATCGCGCCATTCAACTTTACCATATCGCATATACCAGGAGAGTCAAATGTGCTCCCGGACATGTTAAGTAGAGTACACGAGGGGACAGCGGAGCAGGACGAACTCGAAATAATGTATACCGACGGCTGGCAGTTATTCCCTAGTTACTTTGAACAAGCGCAACAACACTTTGGACCGAATGACATAGATGTATTTGCGGACCCAACCAACGCTCAGCTTCCTCGGTTCTGGACGAAGGATGATGGGGAAGGAGCGTTTGCCCACGACTGGTCGATAGTCGATGGATGGATGAACCCGCCTTGGGGACAGATACACAGGATGTTACGCAAGATACGAGCCGACGGCGCACGGGCCACAGTATGTCTACCATGGGTACCAAGAGCACCATGGTTCGACCTGTTCAAGCAGTTATTGCAGACAGAACCGGTGCTGGTACCACGGACACCACACACGTTCCTCAAGTACGCTAAGTACGCATGTGGGAAGACACCATGGGGTCATACCGTAGTAGCACGGGTGGGTCCTCCCAATGGATTCAACTGGACCCGCTGTTTTCACAGCGACTTGGTTTTGCAGAACCAAAGCATACAAAATATGTCATGTGCTTAGACACAGCGCGAGAAATCTCAGTGGCACTGGCAGATGCAGAGGGTCAACCGGCGTTTGCACAAGCGAGTCCGGCGGAGAAACAGCGTCGTACGCAACTCACGCAAGCGCAACACGAACAAGGACATCATGGGGCGGCGGACACAGTCCAACAACTTCGTCAGAACGGTCACGTTTGGCCAGGGGCACTTGAGTTAGCCACAGAAGTTAAGCGGCAATGTGGCACATGTTTGGGACAGGACACACTTCGTAAAGGTTTCCACCCGATGATTAGCATCGATGCACGCTACCCGTGGGACCATATTCAAGTGGACTACATCCCGATGCCACTGGAGTCCAGACGCAAGAACAATTATATTCTTCACGTCTTAGACATCGCCACAGGCTATTCTATCCTTCGAGCCACACCGGACAAGACAAAGGAAACCACGACACAGACACTCATAGAGATTTTTGGCGAACATGGTTTCCCCCGTAAAATCCAAACAGACATGGGGAAGGAGTTCACCAACAAGTTAGTGGAGCTGCTGGTCCAGGAAGTGGGGATGCTACATAAGGTGTCTCCACCATATCGACCCCAAGTGCTGGGCGCGGCAGAACGACGTCACAAGGAGATTACACGTTCTATTCGACAATGCTGTGAGGCAGTTCCCCTTCGATGGGACGAACGCCTTCCGTTTACGATGCTATACCAGAACCTTCGGATATCCCGTCGCCATAAGAGTGCACCGTTTAGCGTGTACTTTGGCCGCCGCCATGTTCCGTTCGCCGATTTCACGGACGAGTTACCGGATTCTCAGCCGATGACGAATGACACCTGGGCACAACGATTAGACCAGTTACAGGACACTATATTGCCGACCCTCCACCACATTACCAAGAAGTATACAGGCAAGCTTACGACGACATTTGACCGCCTACATGCTCACGTCTTGGTACATTTCGACGAAGGAGATGTGGTCATGGTACGATCAGAAGGCCGAACAACGAAGGCTATGCGGCCATTGTTTGGACCATATGTAGTCAAAGCTAGACACGGCCAACGCTACGAGTTAGCGAACAAGGATGGTTCCGCCCCACCAGAATTCAAGACCAAACCGGTACGGGTGGAACTCCTCCGTTTAGTGCATAGACGCACAGACCCACCAATTAACGAAGACTTATGGACCGAAGGAGGGGTGGAGTTTCGCCATATTATCACACATCGTACGAATGATGAGACGGGAAATTAGAATACCTGGTGGAGAGATGGCGAGAAGGCGAACCAACGTGTGGAAACAGCAGAAGCTTTTGATGATGCCAACGATATCGCGGCCTACCACAAAGCTTCGCAGACACGGACACGTAAGCGCCAACGTGCACAAGTCTAATAATACTTTATCTTCAATATAACTTTGTTCTCGGATATCGAGCTCAAGCTCTGGAGCATAAACCAGCAACTCTAGCTCCCCGGTATAAACCAGCCACTCGAGCTCTTGGTATAAAAAAGCAGCGACTCAAGCCCCGAGTATAAAACCAGCAACTCTGGCTCCCAGTATAAAACCAGCCTCTCGAGCTCTTGAGTATAAAAAGCAGCGAGACTCTAGCTCCCGAGTATAAACCAGCAACTCTAGCTCCCGAGTATAAAACCAGCCTCCGAGCTCCACAGTATAAACCAGCCTCTCGA
>LUCW03000635.1:0-12500 GCA_001586965.3 Sphaeroforma sirkka
TATTTTCAGTTATATAGTAGTTACAGTAGTGTACTGCTTCTAGACTGTCTGACATCAATTTACTATCCAGCAATTACTATGGCTAAGGGTACTTCTAAAGGCAGGGAGCCCATAGCTCTAAGCCTGCTAAGCCTGCCGAGGTTCCTGAGGTCCCTGTGGAAACACCTAGCCTGTCTGGAGTTGAGCCTGCCGAGGATACTGTTGGGGAAGCAAATTCTGAGGTTGGTACAGAGGATTATTCTGAGGATGACTCGTCGGATCCTAAAGCCTTGGAAGAAGAGGTATCTACTACCGCGGAAAGGCTCGCCAGCGTCCGTGTATCACCTAGGAGTGAAGCTCAGGACCCCAGCTTGCCCCCCCTGACCACGTGCCGTCAAATATTGGGGATAAACGTCGAAAGGCTGGAAAATTCGTGAATACGAATGTCGGGGGGGCATTATAACTCCACATCTAAAGGACACTCCAGCACAAATCCGGCGTCAACGAGTGGCTGGATCCTCTCAATCTCAACGCCAATTGAACCGCACTGAAGCGCTCTTGAAGGAGCTAGCGGCAGCAGCAGTTGTGGACCCCTCTATCGTGTCCCCACTTGGCTGATATTCTTCCTATACCGAAGAAGAAAAAAATTTCGGGCCGGGTTTCGAACCCGAGACCTACTGGTTTACCAGCCAGTATGTTTACCACTAAGCCAATTACCACTGGCGAGAGAGATAATATTTCAAAATTTAATCTCTATAGCTCTGATGCTACCATCGACCATCCTCTTGACAAACCTAACCCTGTCAGAGGATATGATCGTATGGAACTCGATGAGGCTTACCATCCTCGTAATATCGACCCTCATTTGCCAACTAACCCTGGTAATCACGATTTTGGCAATCGCTACACCAGTACCTCGTTAGAGAGTTCCCGCTCTAATCCTGAGGATGAGGAAGTGAGAACCAGACATACTCGTCTCAGGCTATTACGCTCTGGTATGCAAGTCCTTGAGGACCGTCTATTGAATGACTCTGACCTTGACGATAGGAAAGCGGATAACATTCGCTATCTAATCGATAACAAGAGAAAGGAAATAGACACCATCTTGGCACTAGCAGCAGCCCGTAGCACTGAGCATGAGCCTCGTGAACACTTAGAACCAAGCTTTATAAAGCAGCTAGGTAACGCGCAGGCTGAGGTCGATTTCTCTACTAATGAGAGTACAGTGGAGACACTGAAGGCCTTCGACCAACTTAAGGAGTCTGCCAGCCTTAGGGATAAGCAGATGATGAATGCCTTTATTCATTTCTGTGAGCCAGGTGAATGGCGAACTATCTTGAAGGCTCATGAGCCCAACTGGAAAGCCCTACCCTGGCACCAGTTGCGTGATAATATACTTAACACCTTTTTTGAAGATGCACGTGACCGTGAACTTCTAGAGTCTCGCAAGTTCTTTGCGAACGATACCACTATTCAGTGCTCTAGCTCATATGACACATATGAATACACGGATGGGTGGTCGTACCTATACTGGCGAATATTTATTAATTTGTCAGATGATGGAGACTCTGGGAGCTAACCTCTTTAAGAAAGTCAATGATGACATCATCGCCTATGGTGATTTGCGATCTATGCCTTGGTCTGTCTTTGAGAAGATAGTACACAAGCATACCAATTCCTCTACTAGAGTACTTAGTACCACGAGCTACACCCAGCCCACTAAGCGAAACGCAGTAGAGACTAATACTGCGCGTAGTACTAAGAAACCTCGCACTACTACTGGAGGGGTACTGGCTCTACTTCTACCGAACCGAAGGTGATAAGAAGGTGAGAGCGCCTTGCAAGAAGTGTGGTTACAACCTCACAAAACGTAATGGCAAGTGGAATGGTAGACACGACCCTGTTAAGTGTGCACCAGGCAAAGCCAGATTTTGGACACTATATGAAAGAGTGTGCTACTTGCAAGGGGTACTAACGGTTGGCACAAAGAGGATTGCAAGGACTTACCAGACGTCCAAGTTAAGCACTGACAGTACCATATGTGCGCACTAGAGCAAGATTATGAGAAAATGTTCAATAAAATCTATACCAAAGGAGATGAACGTATCTTTCAAACAGTTTTCGTAAATGGAGAAAAGTTATGGCACTATTTGATCCAGGGGCTGAAGTCTCTGCTATCTCATGCCGAGTAGCCTACGCTACAGATATGGCTGTCCATAACAGAAACAACTGATTTAATCTTGGGAAATGGCAAAAGTTACTACTTGCGAACAAGCCATTGACTATGCACACATAATGCTGTCAGATAGAAGAGAAGTGAAGACTCACCTAATCGTTACTGACATGTCTCAGAAATACGATTTAATTATAGGTATGACTGATCTTCTCAGTTTAGGTATAACACTCACTGGTCTGCCTAATGGGCTGGACCCGAATAAAGATCAGTCAGATGATAATATGTTAAAGATACCTAAACCTCCGGAAGGTGAAGCAAAGGATATGATTCCGCACTTCACCGATATAATTATGGACTTAATTATACAAAACAGGAAGATTGCAATAACTGACTGGTGTATGTTTAAGTTCTCTAATGGGTACGTTAGACTTGACTTAACAAACGTCGACTTCTCTAAGTTAAAGTGTCCTTCACATAACTACGTGAGTTGGAGACACAAAGACGTTGTCAAAACCCAAATCGAAGATTGGTTAAAACAGGGTCTAATTGAAATCAATTATGATGCAACCCCAGTTAACTTAGCTCTCTTAGCGGTCGATCAATATAAATCTGATGGAACGTTTAGTAAAACAAGAGTAGTACTAGACCTGTCGCCAATCAACAAACTAATTCCGCAACATAGTTTTCCCTTACCTAAGATAAGCGAGATACTACGCAAAATGGAGGTGCGACTATCTTTTCCAAGATAGACTTAAAAGCTGCATTCCATCAACTACAAATATATCAGCCTCATAGGAAATACTTTTCCTTTACTTGGCAAGGTAAGAAGTACCAGTTTAAAGGTGCACCTGAAGGCTTACACATGTTACCTTCTTTCTTCCAACAAGTTATGATGGAACTATTTGCGGACCTGTCGTATAACGTATCAGTCTATTTAGATGATATAGTTATCTTTACAAAGACAGCACATGAACATGCTAAACTCGTTAAAGAAGTCTTAAAGCGACTTAATCATGCTAAACTTAAGATTAACGAAGACAAGTGTTCTTTTGCTAAAGATACTATACACTTACTTGGCTACAAAGTATCTGCAGCAGGGGTAGAAATTGATCCTGGCAAGAAACAGTTTCTGTTGGATTTATCAACACCAATTACTGGAAGAGATGTGAACTCTGTGTGTGGGTTTGTTAACTTCTTCTCAGTTCGGTACCGCATCTTTCTCATTACTTAAAGCCTTTCAGTCACCTACGGCTGCACAAAGGACCTTTGGGAAAGCTTTGGACTAAAGAATGTGATGATGCATTTAAACTAGTCAAAAGTAAAGTAATGGACGCACCCATCATGCAGTACCCTGTGGATGGTGTCCCATTCAAGTAGCAACCGACGCTTCAGATCGAGCGGTAGGTGGAGTGCTTTACCAAACGATAAATGGTAAACCGCGCTACATACAATTCTTTAGCAAGAGTTATAATAAGAGTCAACGGAATTACCCTACCGTTAAACAAGAGCTCCTCGCTATAGTTACTGCGCTAAGACAGTTTAAAGACTACCTTTATGGAAGTTACTTTACTGTCGCCTGTGATCAAAAGTCTTTAACATACTTAAAAGATATGAACCCTGATTCACAGTTGGTGAGCCGCTGGCATGACATTATTGCCAAGTTCGCTTTTAATATAACACACATTCCAGGAATACATAACCATCTTCCTGACATGCTCTCTCGACTTGTGCCCGACTACCAGAAAACAGTCAAAGAGTTATTAGCAACCGATTGGATGCTAAATAAGAAATGGTTTAACCTCGCTCAATCACGATGGGGTCCATTTACTGTTGATATGTTTGCCGCAGAACATAACAAACAGGTTTCTGAATATAGGTCGTTGACTCATCCTAAAGGTGATGCATTTCAGCTTGACTTATCAAAGCATAATGCGTGGGCTAACCCACCTTGTCAACTTATCGCACAGTTGTTAAATTATGTTAATATTACTAAATCTACCATTACGCTGTGTTGTCCCTTACGTAACTCCGACCCATGGATACGTGATTTAATTAATATGATTCAAGACGAACCTATTTATGTCGACCGTGAAACCGACACGTTCTTGTATCAGGGATCCTATTCTATTAAGAAGACGCCTTGGAAACACACCATTGTTTGTCGCATCGGTCCTGCAGGTACCACTAAGTGGAAAACCTCAACCGAATTCTTAGCTAAACTAGAGGAGTCTAAAGAGTTTGAACAAAAGCTCAAGACTCGTACAACACATGCATCCAACAAGATTGCAGTCGAGGTAATGCCGATTGAAACGGCATTAGATCGTAAAAAAACATGGAACTAGCTAAGGCCATGGATCAAAGACTCAAAACTCTAAGAGAACCTGAAGCTCGCACTCAACTACTTAAAGCGCTGCTTAAAGAACAGCCAGGAGTGGCGAAACAACTGAAGAAGATACTTCAACAATCCAATGTTGTCAATTATGTATCTCAGGACTCTACCCCTCCTGATACTGAGGTTGCCCTTTCCAACAGGACTATGGTTCATCCAGCCAGCGTTACGCAGAATCTGACTGACTTAGAGGAGCTCGAAAGTAGAGTTAAAATTATACATAATTTAACGCATCGAGCATATGAGCATACTTATAAAATGGCTATTCGTGCAGGGCTTGATCACCCGGCGCTGAAAGAAACCATACGTGAAGTATACCGACGCTGTACTGATTGTGAAAAGAACCAGATCAAGCGATACGGTTGGGCACCCCTAAAAAAGTGTGACAGAAGACCAACCGATGCGCCGAGTCATAGTCGATTTGGTTAAACTCCCGCGATCCAAGCATACTGGCGATGTATATATCTGTCATTTCTTATGTGTGGCTTCGGGCTATAACTTGCTTTATGCAATACCGAACAAACGTCCACAAACAGTGGCAGAATTATGCTATCACGTCTTTAATGACTTCGGTTTCCCCCGAGTACTATGTTCTGATAACGGTAGTGAGTTTTGTACCGACGTAATGGAGGCACTTATACTCGTATCAGGCATGACCCATAGGCGTGGTGTTCCTTACAAACCTCAAACGCAGGGTGCAAATGAGACACGTCATAGAGAACTTAAGAAACTCTTGCGTACCGCACTAGACGACGTTGAGGATATGTGGCCTTATCATTTGAAATGGGTTCAGACTCAAATGAATAACTGCATGAATCCTCAAACTGGAACACCCCGTTTCACTATTTCTTTGGCCGCTATAGTGAATTACAAGCAACGTTTGATAAAACTGCGCCCGAGAAACACGCTACCCCGTGGCTTCAAAAGATCGAGCATATGCAGAACGTTGTTTACCCCTGTTTACTCGAGCACAAGAATCGCGTCCTACTTAAAGCGTATGACCGATGGAATAACACTAAGAACATTGTTCAGTTCAAAGTCGGCGATTACGTTAACATTATAAATCGAAACGCCAACGTTACCGAACTCTCTTCTAAGACGATAGGACCTTTTGTTATTTCCTACCATGATGAGAAGAGTGATACTTACGAAGTGAATAACATTGATGGTACTAGCGCAACCAATCTAGGCACTCACCGTATCCCTACCTCCGAACTCTCATTCGCTCGCTCATTTGATTCTGATGTACCAGTTATGGAGTCACAAGTCAAAGATATAATTGACAAAACATCCGAAGACGGTTACACTTACTACAAGACCCGTTTCATGGATGGGACAGTAGCTTGGCTAACCTCCGATGCATTTCGTGAATCTCGCGACTTTCTTCGTATCTTTAATAAGAAATGGAATAAGCGTTTACATAAGAACACACGAGATAAACGAAAAGGGTTTCCTCAGGTGACTACAAACCCTGACGGATCTGAAATTCCCTATTTGCCACCTACTTCCTACGTGACTAAACTTTCTGATCTGCTTACCAACAGTGCAGAAAATTGTTCAAACTTACTTTACTAATGAAGAACAGCCTTTGGCTAATACCTTACCAAATAATAAACGTAAGGCGCCTACATCGGAAATGGTTACTGGACCAAATACTAAACGACATAGAGTACAACATGAGTCTTGAACTCGTACATATAGGCACATACTTACTCGATAAGTCATGACCGAAACCGTTTTTTACTTTGGTTTTCGCTTTACCAACTAGATCGTATCTTAACGTACGTTCGTAGTTCTAAAAGCTACTGGGGGCTATGTAGAAATACGGCCTCCGGTCAGTCTAAAATATCAAGATCAATTGAGATAATATATTGGTTTTATTTGTATTTTAAATAATTAGTACAAGCTCTTTTTCCAATATTTCCAAAGTGTTCTAAATTCACTTTGATGGCTCCAATAGCCTGAGTATTTGGTATGACTCATCTACTTGGACCTATTTGAGACATTAGTAGATGTAGGATATTATAAACTAAATTTTATAATCTCCGAACTACTACTTATTGATTTTGGTCCTCCCGCCAATCTCCAAAATCCAATAAGTCTTTTTTCTTTTTTTAACTTTTCTTCAGATGGAACTTTATTTATATCAGCTAATGTATTAACGTGACTTACGTTATTATGTCTATTTACAAATTAGGCAAGTGGTCATGAACATTTAGTACTTCTAGTGAAAATTATTCAATAAAGAACAGCTAGAGGTACGCCCTGTGTGATCGAGGATATTTAGGCTCTTAACAAGAGGCAGTCCCGATCATTCTTACACAAGCTACCACTGCTAAATCCTAACTGACTAAATTGTATTTTAGTTTAATATAGTTTGAAACCTAGTAATTTCCATCGAAGTTTACAATTATAACTCTTGCAAACCTACAAAACCGAGCCCTAAAAAACGCCCGACCCTACCAGCTTCTCAGTCCCAACCGCAGCCGCCAGTACCCGAAAACCTTTTGACGAAAGTGGTGGGCCGCCCGATGCCGGACAAAACTCTTCATGAAATGGATGACATAACTCCGGTATGGCTCTTTTTCCGAGCAATTTTCTCTAACGGCAAGCCCCCATCCCAATCAGTATCTGAAAAGTACTGGCATGCCCAACCAGTCCTCAATCGCCACCACTTTCTCTGGTAACTTCCGTCTAAATAGGTATCTCAACCAAATCGCCGCGGAAGCTCCACCAGTTTCATCCGCCTTTGTGTTCCTAGCGACGCTGTCGCCCAGGTAAAACGACATGCAGCACTTACGTGGAAATGGCAGCTTGATGAAAACATCGACCCCCGCTCCCAACAACATCCCGACGCTATGAAAGCAGCTTTAATCCATTATCTCCGCACCAAGCGGGAGGACCGCTGCACACATGAACGAGCGCCAAAAACTCTTGACCGCAGCATGGATGCACTACTGATCCTACTTGTCAACTCCACTAACGCAGACATCCTCCAATCTACCGCGGATCATCTCCAGAAGGCTTACCAAGCAAAGCATAATGCAAACTTTTGGTAAAGCACTCCACCTACTGCTCGGTCTGAAGCGTCGGTTGCTACTTGGAATGGGACGCCATCCACAGGGTATTGCATGATGGGAGCGTCCATTACCTTACTTTTGACTAGCTTGAATGCATCAGCACATTCTTTAGTCCAGAGTTTTCCCAAAGGTCATTTACGCAGTCGTAGGTGACTGAAATGCTTTAAGTAATGAGAAAGATGAGGTACCGAATCCGAGAAGAAGTTAACAAACCCACACACAGAATTCACATCTCTTCCAGTAATCGGAGTTGATAAATCCAACAGTAATTGTTTCTTTCCAGGATCAATTTCTACCTCTGTTGCAGATACCTTGTAACCAAGTAAGTGTATAGTATCTTTAGCAAAAGAAAACTTGTCCTCGTTACAAAACTCTTGACCGCAGCATGGATGCACTACTGATCCTACTTGTCAACTCCACTAACGCAGACATCCTCCAATCTACCGCGGATCATCTCCAGAAGGCTTACCAAGCAAAGCATAATGCAAACTTTTGGTAAAAGCACTCCACCTACTGCTCGGTCTGAAGCGTCGGTTGCTACTTGGAATGGGACGCCATCCACAGGGTATTGCATGATGGGAGCGTCCATTACCTTACTTTTGACTAGCTTGAATGCATCAGCACATTCTTTAGTCCAGAGTTTTCCCAAAGGTCATTTACGCAGTCGTAGGTGACTGAAATGCTTTAAGTAATGAGAAAGATGAGGTACCGAATCCGAGAAGAAGTTAACAAACCCACACACAGAATTCACATCTCTTCCAGTAATCGGAGTTGATAAATCCAACAGAAATTGTTTCTTTCCAGGATCAATTTCTACCTCTGTTGCAGATACCTTGTAACCAAGTAAGTGTATAGTATCTTTAGCAAAAGAAAACTTGTCCTCGTTAATGTTAAGTTTGGCATGGTTTAGTTGCTTTAAGACTTCCTTCACGAGTTTAGCATGTTCATGTGCTGTCTTTGTAAAGATAACTATATCATCTAAATATACTGATACGTTATCCGACAGGTCCGCAAATAGTTCCATCATAACTTGTTGGAAGAAAGAAGGTAACATGTGTAAGCCTTCAGGTGGACCTTTAAACTGGTACTTCTTACCTTGCCAAGTAAAGGAAAAGTATTTCCTATACGGCTCATATATTTGTAGTTGATGGAATACAGCTTTAAGTCTACCTTGGAAAAGATAGTCGCACCTTCCATTTTGCATAGTATCTCGCTTATCTTTGGTAAGGGAAAACTATGTTGCGGAATTAGTTTGTTGATTGGCGACAGGTCTAGTACTAATCTTGTTTTACTAAACGTTCTATCAGATTTATATTGATCGACCGCCAAGAGAGCTAATTTAACTGGGGCTGCATCATAATTGATTTCAGTTAGACACTGTTTTAACCAATCTTCAATTTAGATTTTGACAACGTCTTTGTGTCTCCAACTCACGTAGTTATGTGAAGGACACTTTAACTTAGAGAAGTCGACGTTTGTTAAGTCAAGCTTAACGTGCCCGTTAGAGAACTTAAACATACACCAGTCAGTTATCGCAATCAAATTGTTCTGTATAATTAAGTCCATAACTGTATCGGTAAAGTGCGGAATCATATCTTTTGCTTCACCTTCCGAGGTTTAGGTATCTTTAACATGTTATCATCTGACTGATCTTTATTAGGGTCCAGTCCATTAGGCAGACCAGTGATGAGAAGATCAGTCATACCTATAATTAAATCGTATTTCTGAGACATGTCAGTAACGATTAGGTGAGTCTTTACTTCTCTTATAACTGACAACATTATGTGTACATAGTCAATGGCTTCTTTGCAAGTGGTAATTTTGCCATTTCCGAGACTTCCAGCCCCTGGATCAAAAAGTGCTATAACGTTTTCTTCATTTACATAAGTGGTTTGAAATGTACGTTCATCTCCTTTGGTATAGATTTTATTGAATATTTTACTCATAATCTTGCTCTAGTGCACACATATCGAACTGTCAGTTCTTAACTTGGACGTCCGGCATGTCCTTGAAATTATCTTCGTGCCAACCGATAGTACCCTTGTAAGTAGTACATTCTTTCATATAGTGTCCAAAGTTTGGCTTGCCTGGTGCACACTTAACAGAGTCATGTTTACCATTCCACTTGCCATCACGTTTAGTGAGATTGTAACCACACTTCTTGCAAGGTGCTCTCTCCTTCCTTTTACCCTTTTGGTTTAGTAGAAGTAGAGCCTTTACCACCTCCAGCAGTAGTGCAAGGTTTCTTGGTATTACGCGCAGTGTTATTCTCTGTCGCGGTACGCTTAGCGGGCTGGGTAAAGCTCGGGGTACCAAGTACTCTAGTAGACGAGTTGGTATGCTTTTGAACTATCTTCTCAAAGACAGACTAAGGCTTAGATCGCAAATTACCATAGGCGATAATATCATCATTGACCTTCTTAAATAGGCTAGCCTCCAGAGTCTCCATCATCTGACAAATTAATTAATATTCGCCAGTATAGGTACGACCTCCCATCCGAGTGTTCATATGTGTCAGATGCGCTACAGCACCTCGAATAGTAGTATTGTTTGCAAAGGTCTTGCGAGACCCTAGAAGTTCACGGTCACGTGTATCTTCAAAGAAAGCGTTAAGTATATTGTCACGCAACTGGCGCCAGGGTAGGGTTTTCCAGTTGTGCTCGTAGGCCTTCAAGATAGTTTTCCATTTCTCTGACTCACAGAAATGAATAAAGACATTCATCACCTGCTTATCCTTAAGGTTGGCAGACTCCGTAAGTTGGTCAAAGGCCTTCAGTGTCTCCACTGTTCTCTCATTAGTAGAGAAATTGACCACAGCCTTTGCGTTACCTAGCTGCTTTATAAAGCTTGGTTCGAAGCGTTCCCGAGGTTCACGCTCAGTGCTACGGGCTGCTAGTACCAAGATGGAGTCTATCTCCTTTCTCTTGTTATCGATTAGATAGCGTATGCTATCCGTTTTCTTATCGTCAAGGTCAGAGTCATACAATATATCGTCAATCCTCATTTACCATCTAACCCTGGTAATCACGACTTTGGTAATCGTTATACCAGTACCTCACTAGAGAGTACCCGCTCTAGCACTGAAGACGGGGAAGTGAGAACCAGACAACAACGTCTCAGATTATTATGTTCTAGTATACAAGTCCTTGAGGACCGTCTATTGTATGACTCTGACCTTCGAGCTTCATACGATCATAGCCTCTTACAGGGTTAGGTTTGTCGAAAAGGTGGTCGATTGTAGCTTCCGAGATATAAAGATTAAAAGTTGAGGTTTTTCCCACTTCACCAGCAGTAACTGGCACGGTGGTAACCCTGCTGGCTGGTAAACCAGTGGGTATTTTTTTTGGTATAGCTTTTATTGAACTTTTTCTTATAGTCTTGCTCTAGTGAACACATATGGAATTGTCAGTGCTTTTGAAACTTGGACGTCCGGTATAGGGATAATATTATTTATTTCAAAAATGACAAGTATGTATGTTACAATGTATGAAAATATGGTATGGCTCTCATAGTCGCTGTAATGGTTCAGGAAAGATTGATGGGAAGAAGTGGTCAGTAAATTCCCGTTTGAAGCTTGGGCCAAGTGAGTCGACAATGGAAGATATGCGCTGAGTCAATTCGGGCCGGTGTTGACAAAAAAACTGTTACTATCGAATGTTCCATATATTTGCTTGCTGACCTACTAAGTAGAGTACCCATCTCTGTGGTACGGATCGGGTCTGCGTCGTGTAGTGCCGCGGAATGGGTTAGTATAGAGTATGAAATACCGAGAAGGACCAGGTTATCCGTCATAATCCGGTCGAGGAGCGAGGATGGGGCTAAGCCAATGCCGTACCAGACCACGGATGAATTTGGTATGTGTTGGCTGGCCTGGATCGGAAGTATCATAGGCGGAACCAACAAGCGCGATGATTTGGTTTGAACCGAAATTTGGAAGTAGTACTTCAACAGCGTGAATAGCCGGGGTATGAGGAACATCTGTTGATGTGTCAGGGACGGGTGAGGGTACGGTGGTTCTTCAGCATTCTGGAGAAAAGATTCAAGGTGTTCGTAGAGGGTTCAAATACCGTGGAAGTCGTTGCACTCCTGTAATTGCTGAAGGAGGTCAGGGCCAATGGGCGGCAGTTTTGGACCTACCAGGATGCATCGAATCAGTTGTTGGATGCAGGTAAAGTGGTTGGTAGTGAACTTGTGGCTACCGGGGCAGACAGGGCAGAGACAGCCGTCAGTGCGGTAGTCGAGCAATGTGAACATGTACGTATTCGTTACAATCATAGCACAGAGCCGGATTGGTGTAGACTCGACATTCAGATTCTCATCCGGTTCGGAGATCGGCAATACTTATTACTTTGAGACCAAGAGAAATGAAAATACAAACAGAGAACATGTATGTACTTACGTTTTATGAAAATTTGATATATTTTAAAAACAGTTCAAAAATAGACTGGTTTTCATTAGATTAAATTCAGAATGCTCAAAATTTGTGTGGCAACATTTTTTTTCTTACTCATGGACGTTTTCACAAATACATTTTTTTCGGTATGCGTATTAGAAAATTTCTTTACGTTTTATGAAAAATTGTTTCATTGAAAAAAAAATAGGTCAAAAATAGACATTTTTCATTATGCTACATTCGGAATACGCAAAACTTGTTTGGCAACATTTTTTCCATGGACGCTTTCATAAATACATTTTTCGGTTTGATTGAAGACTTGACTGAAATGTTTTGAAATGAAGGTGTCCGTCCGATTTTTTTTGGACGATTTTCAAACTGGTTATTTTTGTTGGCGGTGCCAATATGTAGGTCATAATTTGTTATATACATATTTTGATTAATTTCAAAGAGGCAAAGGGAAAAAAAGGAGGGGCTTTTAAA
>LUCW03000635.1:15000-25000 GCA_001586965.3 Sphaeroforma sirkka
TTATAGTGCTCCCTACATAAGTAGATATCGTAGTTTGTACCGTTACCGGGAGAGTCTCCGGGTTTGCTTTTGGCACTGGTACTATTTTGTTTTCTTAAAACAAAACGAGTAACGAGTCACTACATTTTATTATTTATTCGGCTTGTTTTTTTTGTTGGGTTTCAAATAAAACTAAAAAGTGGGTCCGTGGGTGGCGTAGATTACGTACTATAAGTCTAAAATCCGGACATCCGGCACCTCCTGGAGCCCCGAGGGCTGTGGCTCCAAAGCGCAACTTTCAAGGTACATAGGCCCTTTTAACAACTTTAACATTCTTAACGTTAAAAGTAGCGTTTTTGACTCTCGGCCTCTCGCTACTCTCTCTATAGAGTAGAGTTGAGATACTCACTCGAGAGTCGAGAGTCGAGAGTCGAGAGTCGAGAAACTGATGTGGGACTGCGGGTCGCGGGAGAGAGAGAGAGCGTTGTAATAACTTACGAAGTTGCGAGTCTTCTCTCTCCTCCCTTTTAGTTTTCTCTCTCTCTTTTGTGTGTGTGTATGTGTTGTGTCAGTGTGTGACTTCTTGTAAAGTTGTGAGTGAGCGAGTGAGTCTCGAGCGAGAGAGATAGAAGGCTACAGACCTATCTATACCTGATCTGGTTTTGATAAAGAACATGTAGTAAAGTTTTCGATGTAATATACCAGTCAAACGCGTTTGGATACTAAATAGTAAAAAAACATGTTTAATACATGATATTTTATACTATGTATATTTCTTTGTTTGGGTTTACAACATGTTTACTACACGTTTTAAACATTGTTTCAGCTGATCAACACTGAACACTACTGACAGTGATATGTGTCATATTGATTTAGATAAGGCGGGCTATATATCCAATAGTCATTGGTGTAATGTTGAATGTTGACTTTACTTATCTCTGATTAGTCTAGAAAAACAGTTTGCAATGTTGTGAACCTGTATTTTAAACCAATAGTTGAAATCATGTAGTAAATTATTCTATGTATTATACATGTTGAACACGTAGTAAACCGAAAAAAAACATTTCTTTAATTTTTAAGTATATCTGATATCAGTATTTTCATTTATTTTTAGAGAGAGTCACTAATCCTCAATACAAACTCACAAGGTTAAAAATGAACGATATTTGTGGCTAAAATATACTCAGTTTCTACCTTCGTTTCTATTTTCCATCTAAGACCAATCGAATATCTTTAATTTGTTTAGACTAGTTTTGATTTGCTTTTTATTATCCGTGGATTGTACAATTTTGTGACTTTGTGAATTGTGTTTGTTGTCTGTAAAGATTTCCCCTAAAATGAGTAGTTACACCACAAGTCCATAACAGAAAAATAATGGTATATCCAATTAAAGACCGAGCCGAAGTCCCCGAAACCACAAGAACTTATTTTTATCTGCAGTTTGGGTTATGGATAATTTGAAAAAAAAAAAGGAAACAAATAGAATATAAATAAAAAATCCATTTTAAATTTTTGGTTTCTTTTGAAACAAGACATGCATTGCGCCTTGCGGTTTGCACTTTGCAGGCCAGCAGTATAGTAAGCAGCATGTCATATTTTTGATTTAGGCGTTTTTTACTGAGTACAAACTTCTTGAGAGTACTAATGAATGCATTACAGTCTACAGACCTCCAAGCTCCTGCATACTAGAATTCTGAATTCCCCAGTACTATTCCAAATACGAGTATTTCTTAGATAAAAGTATGTAGGATGAGTCCTTTATTCGCCTTCTGTGTAAGTATTTAGGTATTTAAATACTATTTCTATCTGATACTGCTAGAAGTGAAATCGCATTTCATTACATACGAGAAGTTGCAAGCCATCACGAGCAAGAAATGGGTATCATAGTCAAACAACAACAACAACTTTTAGACACATAGCGGGTAAAGATTTAAAGTATGCACAGACCACAAAGCCCAACGGATGAATTAATGCAATTGCCTACCCATACTACGAGGGTTCGCAGGAAGTACTCAGAGACAGAGCGCCTCTACAAATGCGAGGAGTGCGACCGAAGCTATGCCTTTCAACAATCCAAGGATCACGTATGTCGCCTGTCATTTTCGTTGTCGACATTTAACTCTTCACGGCCGAAATTCTAGGCTAGGTAAATTCTCTCCATGATACACTTTCTGTTTTGAATAGTGTGTTTGCTTATGTATTTGTTTTGCAACATCTTTTCCACACAGCATAAGCGTATGAAGCACAGGGGTATAGGGTCCAACGCAGACACTATATATGGAAAAATACCGATTCAGAAGGTTCCTTTTTCGACGAGTAGTGTCGGAGCCAACTACAATGACTCGCGAGCGGTGTCGAAAACATGCGCCAATCGTCGGTCAGCAACAGTACCAAGCTCAGATCTTGGAAAGTTGAATATCACGAATGAGGCACACGAGAAGTTGAGTAGAAATATGAGTCATAGTACTCACGAAAATAAGTCACGCTCACGCCACCCACAACAGTCAAATGTACAAGGGAGGTTACCATATACACGCATGGAATCTAAGCAAGATACTGCAGGATGTAACGTTAAGCGCACTTCCAGCTTGATAGACTCTAACAGTAGTCTATCAGATTTTTCCTCACAGCTGCAAAGTACGTGTGGAATTGCCAATCTGCCAGCTGGACTGCCATCACAGACTAATCGTGCTACCACGATAGCAACCTCGGGTTCTACGGATTTGTATTGGTTATACCTCAGATGCTCAGGGGCACCAAGCACGACTGACACAAACGTACCAACATCATGGGCCATGGCAACACTGTCACCTCCGAATTCCGCTGCGCACTTGGCAGGGTATGGATCGGTCGATAGTATGTATCCATCGGAATTCCCAATCATAGGCCCAGTTGACAAAGCTGTAAGTCGTAATCTTCAATGCAGCCAGATATTTGACACATTTGTAAATGAGCAGAATCAAAAACAAGCGACTGGAACCCACATGGACAGCAACTGTGCGCAAACTCAAGGTAGAGTCAATGCACGGCGTCAGTATCCAACAAGTTGTGTAAAAACTGCCAACTGGGTCAATACGGATAATTTTGATGGTAACGTATCAGATGGTAGCAATTCAGCGCGCACGCAATCAACTTCGGATCCACGTACAGTAGCTATGCAGGCTCCATGTGGTAGACGAGATGCGAATAGAAGTATGTCCGGGTTGCAGACATACCAAAATATGAATTCGGTCCGAAGCAACAATATGAGCCTCGGTGGCAGCGAACTAACCCAGAAAGATTACAGGTCAGGAGATGCAACGTACTTGAGTGCGCCATCGTCGCAACTCACTTTATCTGATAGTCGGCGTGCAAGTGTAGAGGGTACAAAAATGCACTTTAACTTAAACCAGAGCGTTTTTAATCTAGGACAACAATCCGCTCTGAATTTTGAACAGACAATGCAATGACTCTCGGCCTATTAAATTCGCTAGAGAATAAATTTGCACGCTGCTTCAATCTTTTTCTGCTTGAGCGTTGTGCGATTATCTACTTTTTGGAACTGACCTCCAAGTCTCTCTGTGCAATCTGTATAATCAGGAACGTAGTCATCGCGCAATGAGAATCGAGATAGATTCCCATATTCAGTGAAGTTGCCACTTCCGCCCCTGTACAATATATCGAGTCGTTCGTTGCTTCCCGACCTTCTCTCTCTCTCCTCCGTTTTTTTTTCAATATATACAGCACTAAATCAATATATTATCTCGCCCACTGAGTGTCTTCCTGCTATCTTCGCAGTGACATAACTCTACATAAGACGACATTGCTATATAAGAGATTTTCACTACGTACATGTATCGAATTCCCACCTCGAGCACTTCAAAGAAACCACAGATTGAATTACATATCGATGCCATCGGCTGCGTCCGGCAAGAAGACAGCAGCTAGTTCGTATACAAAATGTTTTAGGCAAGGTCGGTCTATACTCTCCGTATGTAGAGCGGAGTTAGCGTTATCATCTCGTCAGCAGCTCGACAACTGCGAGATTCGGTATCGTTTTCACGCGAACCGATTAGAATAATGCAGTTTGAACGGTAACAGATTCGTTTTTGAGGGTTACTAGTGCCGCTTTCTGCCACACTCTCGTCATTCATGCAGGCCGTCGTGCTGTAGACTTTGTTCGCTTTAACTACTAGTACTTGCACCGCGGAAAATCTGTCCGGCAATGAAACAGATGAAGCCCTCAAGTGCCTATCTGCTACCGATGGGCTAGTAAGAGAGTACCATATATTCACAAGTGTCCAAATTTCAGAACGCACCGAGGTGTATTGCACCTGCAGGATTCCAGTGTGCGGACACAAATCAAGTTTCCAACGCACAATGTCGGTGTCACAGATACTCAGGTGGATCACAGCTTTTAGCACTCACAGTAATTTGCGTGTTGGATAAGTTGAGCGCACATACTGACGCAACTTCGCCGTCGATGTTACTTTATGATGGGTTACGGTTACATACTATGTATCAAACAAATACACTAATGAACACGCTCTCGCCTAGGTTCAGTGTTGCATGCCACCAATCGTTAGGGATGTATAGGACCTCTCCACGGCCCAGGACTGTGTGTGATGTGCGTGCGTGAGTATATGGATGAGTCTCCGGTGCATGAGTAAGGAGAGAAAAGGCCAATTGTAATACAAATAGGCAGTAGAGCTTTTGTCATCATGCAGCTCCAAGGTATATATGTGAATGCACACACACACACTTCTGTACATATATTGATAGAGTAATAGAAAGAAACGTCAATATTGTGCATACACCAGGACTGGTCAATAGAGACAGGCCTTTCACATACACATAGACATGAACTTGTCCATTGACAGGTAATCGTTCTGGCTCACTAAGAATTTTCAGATCGTACAGACGACATCGTGCATACATTTGTACGACAGCAATACATTTATGATCCGTTAATGTTTTAGTATGACAAAAGAAAATTGTACGTGAACAATAAAATATACTTAACACCAACAGCTTTGTAGTGGGTATACGTCACAATTTTACCTTAAGATATATACATTCACACAAATTACATCCTTAACTAGTAAACTGAGATAATTCCTGCACCTATCACCGAAATCAAACACTATCCTCATAAATCCACCGAATAAACACAAACGCAGACGCACATGTACACAGGAACATACACAAGCACCCGCAACGCACACACGTACACGTACACCCACAGAAACAAACCCCACACATGCGTGTTCACACAACCACACAAGACGCACACAGAGACACGCACGCACCCATGTACAAAAAAACACACACACATATTATTTATGCACGCACAATATATATATATACGAATATATACATAAATATATACAAACACACAAACATATATATATGTATGCATACAAACATTATATATATATATAAACATTATATATATATATATATATATATATATATATATATATATATATATATATATATATATATACATAGACATGGATATATATACACATACACAGGACAAACACAAGCAAACACACAAACAAAACCACATACGTACACACACGCACACACGTATATATGTATATATAATATGTATAGAATGGAGACATGCCTACGTCCGTTCATACGTGCAAACATGCATAAACAATGCGTACATGCATGTATGTATATATATATATATATATATATATATATAATAATATATACATATATAAACAATAATATGGAGTTCGTACCACGTTTTACGTTTTAAAATATATTGATGCACATGCACACATGCATACGTTCATGCACATGCATACGCACATATATATGGCATAATAATATGTAATATATATATAATATATTATTATAATAATAATATAATATGTAATATTAATACATATATACATATAATATATATTATCATATTAACATATATACATACATATTAATAATACATAAATATATAATATGCATATGCAATGCATGACATGCTATAATATAATATTATGCCATATGTATATGCATATATATATAATATTAATAATAATAATAATAATAATATGTACACATACATACGCATAAATGGATAATATAAGAAGTGTATATGTAATATATATATATATATATACATATTAATAATAATATATAATAATAATACAATATATGTAATATATATGTATTGTAATAATATTATATATAATATATAATAATATATAATAATATAATAACATATATACATACGTAATATAATAATATAATAATATGGATACATTACAAATGTAAAACCACCAGCGCGCACAGACGCACGCACGCACGCACAATTATATATAAATGTAATATGTATAGAAACAGACATACCCACGTCCGTTTCATACGTGCAGACATGCATAAATGCGTACACGTACACATGCACGCATGTACGTATTACATAATACATATAATATATATAAATGAAATACAATATGAGTTCATATACGTTTTAAAAAAAAATATGTTGATTGTTGCATACATACGTACATACATGCGCATGCATGCATGCATAATATAATATCATATAATAATAATAATAATATATAATAATAATATTATGGATATATACATGATATGTATAATGCGTGGTATGAGTAATGTGTGTGCATGTATAGCTTAATGTATAATAATAATATGTAATAATATATATTATTATAATAATATATATTATATATATAATTATAATATATATATAATATATATATAATATAATAATAATAGCCATATAATATCATTATAATATAATATGCATACATATAATAGGTATAAACAGATGATAATAATAGTGTATATATAATATATAATAATAATAATAATATATGTATATACCAATATATAATAATATATATATATATATATATATATATATACATATATTATATATATGCAATATAATATATATATATATAATATATATATACATATATATATCCATAATATATATATATAGATATAATATATATACAAACGCACACAAACAAACACACACATACATACACCACACCACCCACCCACTCATACACACACACACACACACACACACACACACACACAGACATATATATATATATATATATATATATATATATATATATATATATATATATATATAGTGGTCGTAAATACAATCTTTACGGCTAACCATCTACCTACCGCATTCCATCGGTAACTCATGTGCGGCCAGAGATTCGTATTTTTTTAGTGTCCAGAATTGAGAGGTTTGATTCGGATGTGACAGAGGTGGCTCGTGTGTTCCTTTCGGATAGAGATACCAGCGCTGCGGATCGGAGGAAAAAAAAAACAAAAAAAAAAAACGTTATAGTGATTCATGTATATTGATAAATCACAGCAATCAAAGGTTTACGGTGTATATCTCAACAGTTCGAAGATTGTTACTCTACTTCTACTTGTAATCTGATGGCGTGGTGGGGTTGTTACTAATCGCGGGTAGTTCCAACCCAGCGAAATCGTGGTCTGCATCTAACAGGCTGCAGCTCATGCTCGCAACAATACATTCCACGAAGAATTGTCGACTCCACATTAAACACGTGCATACAAGGCTAAGCACCGTACACATAGACCACAAGGAAAAAAATCAGTCGTCGCTGCTCTTGTACCGTAAGACTGTCGTGTGATTGAGCTACCGAAAAGCATTCTGTGCGTACACATTTTCATTGTCTCACTAAATAAATTTGCAGCGATGATTGTATTCTACATTATGCGTATCTGACAATGCAATCTATAGTCGCAGACAAAGATCTATACTCAGATTACTTGAGCTGAGCAATTGAAACTTTCACTACTCTTAATCGCTCAACTGCCCATGCAGCATCTCTGCGAGAATGGCACTGTGACTCTGAAGTAAACTTAATTTGAAGTAAACTTAATTATATATCTGTTTAATTATAATACAAAAGTGCTCACCTTGTGACCATGTAGTATCTCCGCAAACACAGCACCGTGACGATGGAACGGAACACCACTGCCGTCTCCGCCCATCCCAAAACTGATGCTCCCGATTTCTGATTGGTCGAGAATTGGAAAAGCCCAGTAATTATGGAAGTAGAATTCTAAGTGATGTGTATAATGACGCATATGACGATTTCAAAAACATCTCACTATATAGGTCAGGTCATGGTAGGAGCTACCATTCCCTCATGTGAATGCCCAAGATATCCGAAGGCTCAGACACATACATCCGCACACGTGCACATACGCAAACTGACACAGGGCACGACACACTGACCATCCGAACACACAAACGCAAATACACACCCATATATTAAAACGTATTGATACGTATGGCTTATGTATAACAATACATGCACACGCACATACGACCATGCACTTAAACATGTGCGTACACCCATACACGCATGTAGAACACAGAAACAAGATAGATATCCGCGCGAAAGCATATTATTCCTCGTAGATTTGTATCGTGATGGTCGTGCACAACCGATGTTTAGAGTATACATATACACACAGATGAACACATGCACAGACACATATAGATGCACACACAGATCGACACACGCATTTGATACACTCCATATGCAAGTACTACAATTAAAACACATACCAAGAAGTAATTTACAATGCTTACCATCTGAGTTTAGATAAGGGGGTCGGTTGTATTTGGTCAAGAATTCGGCCCAGCCCTCGTAGTAATTGTCTCCAAACTGCGTTTAAAAGATAAGAGGATGCTTGATTCTAGTAGAATACGGATGGCAAGCATACAGAGTTTGATACTTTCTCACTGCTTTCTGAATTATTTGGACAAGACCTCGTAAAAACAATCTTGCCAACCACTGACTAGAAAAAAGAATAAGTATATGTATATATATATATATATATATATATATATATATATATATATATATATGAATTCACTTGCTTTTAGATTTGGTATGTAGACGCACCTTTGAATAAAAAAATGCAAGAAAATGCATCCACAAGTATATCTAAACGTATGAAACATATATACATATCTCAAATTTAAAACGAAAATTAATAAGCTATTAGCACAAATGTACACATATACGAAGAGACTAGATCAAATATTTGTCTGCCTTAAATGAACTGTCAATATACGAATAACGAATGTACTGGAAATTAGAGCTTCAGCTTCAAGTTAAAATAACGGAATATGTTTACGCAGCTTTTCAAATAGATATGTAGGGTCGGGAACACACTGTCGCAGGAGTAGAGACATAGATGCAATGACATACCATATACATGATGCTGTCCGCAGACATATCTAGTGATTGAGGCTTCATATTATTGTTGATGTACATCTCCAGTACCGAATTCCGTTTCTCATATCTGTGCGCACGTGTGTATAGTTTACCGCGCAAGTTAATTGATTTCCAGTCTGTAGACACACCTGTTTGACGCTTGTGAATTTATACATAAAAAAGGATTGTAGCCACTTCTAAAACACACACAATTCAGCGCAGGCATTCTTTGTGCCCCTATGAACACATCAAGGGCCGAAAAAATCATGAGTACCAAACGGCGCTCACAAATTCTTCCACTACTTAATCACACCTCGCAACTCCGATACAGGAGACAGAAACAACACGATAAAATCATACTCATCGCTCCGTAGATACCAAACTGACTGATAGCAGACATGGATAGGTTGTTCATGAGTCTTGTACTGTTATTCGTTAACTAGTAGCATTCTTGGTTATTGCAATGCACGGCTTGATGTCCAATAGAAATGTAGTAACGTTAGCTGGAAACCTTCGCACGAATCTACGACCCATGAAGCGTATATTCTTGGATATATGCCTGCTATATGAGAATTTTTAGAGTGCGCGAAACATATTCGTATGACTGTCAAGATACAATCGGCATTCCCGACCACCCACAAGTTGCTTGATCCGATATGGATGATACCTACTCCTGTTATCACAATAAGAACAGAACAAGAACACTTTCGACCCATAAAAACACGGATAAGTACTTTCTGACCGTTATTGAATAACATTGAACAGTCGAC
>LUCW03000635.1:27500-30000 GCA_001586965.3 Sphaeroforma sirkka
TTGCTCACAATTGCCACCTATGTCACACGTCTGCGTTCCATTTACCTTGATCTTCTCCAATGACTCTATCATACCTTCTTCGACAAGTTCATGTGTCGCATGAACTTGTATAACTGCGCATGCAAGGAACGCATACACAAGCAAAGTGTACATATCGTATACTAGGAAATTAATTATTTTGTAGGAAATAAATTGCTCGGCAACCGAAGTGTCTCGTCGACGAGCCTTTATGCCGTTTGAGGTCTTGTGAGGTAGATCGGAATCCGTGCCAAGTTTAGGTTTACAATAAAGCGGAATAAGTCTTAGCCCACTTTAACGCATACGCCCTACAGACAATTCAATCATGTATACACGATCTAACAGTATTTGTATATCTAGCACACTGCTGCATAACTATTTTACCTCATTGCTTGTGGTTTTCAGTCAAGGCAGTGAGCCATCTGAGCGTACCGATCCGTCATCCGATAAAGTAAATAGGAATTTAAAAAAGGGAGAACGGACAAAAGTCCTATCCAGAACTTGACTTTCGCACACACGATTACACATACCTGCTCCGAAAATTGATGAGTTTTCTCTTAGTCATCGATTTCTTTATTTCCCGATAGAACTGCTATGTATGTAGAGAGGGACTAATCCAATGAAGGCCCAACGGCCAACAAGCATGGCTAAAAAGGCTCAGGGAATACATCACTTATAAGTGTCAGGATAATACCATCAAATCCCAGACAATGCTACGCTTGGACGGAATTGGTTCGACCATGTGTACATGGATGCGAAAGGCGAATGTCACCGGCCCAATTGAAGAAAGATACAGATGCTGGTGTGAGGTAATCTGCACGTGGTATCCGTGCCAATTACTGATATGCAGCTCTACGTTACCAGCGTACGCTATAACATTCGTGGCGTTGTGGTTTGACAACATTTTGCAATGAGGTAGACTACTAATCGCATAGGTATCGATCTAGAACTAGTACCCATCGGCCAATACAGCTAACTCTGTGTGTGCGTATACAAATGGCATTGTCTACAATGTCGACGTCCACGAGTGGGCCGGCGACAAGAAATCATTCATGGTGTGATGTTACACTTCTCGTGGAGCATTGCTCAGCTGATTTGGAATGCGGATCGGACTTTTCGGGTGAATCAAAAAGTGCTATAGAAACCGGAAGACATAACCATGCCGGTTTCTGGTGGACGACAGACGATGTCTCAGAATAAAATTCTTTGACGTCCGATGAGAGTGAAGCAGCTGTAGACTGATGTCATTTCAACGGTAGCCGAACAAGGATAACATGGCACTGGAAACACCATCGATGGCGAGTGTGGTTACTTCAGACTATCCCAAAGCCCCGGTGACCATCCAAGAGCTGATGTTGAATTAAGTTGATTAATTATCATTGGAGAGAGTACGGGAAGCCATGGGGTGATAGTCGTCTTGACGGCTGAAAGTTCACTCTATGGAAGTGTAGCTTCAAGCGACTTCGAGCGAAGATAAAATTATTCGTGCTTGTCAAACAAAAGAAAATTGCAGACATGACATCGAGCATAAACTTTATTCATGTTTAAAGCTGGGTCGAGCGAAAATACGATACCGTCAATTTGATAACAGTAGGGTTCTCCAATCGACGCAGCTGAGGTACGCTATCGCAAACGCGCAATTGTAGCTATTCTTCACATATAGGTAAACACAGCCTGACGAATTTAAAAATGATTGAATATTCTTCTTCGCCCTGAGAAACTTTTTGTTCCGTCATCCCATGCGCCCTTATCACGGCATACGGATCAAAAACTTGTACTTGCCGGCTGTGCAAGGGAAATGTGAAGGTGTCCGGGCGCAAGCCCTCGCAGTGTTTCTGTTATTGGGTTCATACTGGAATCCGAGTCATGCTCAATTACGATACACCACGCAGTTTATGTCTTGCGCTTCACCCCTAACTTTACCGTTCGCTGGCCGTGAACGTGTTCCTCAACTTCTACCTTCAGCTAAATTTTATTAATATTCATACACATCAGCCCCCCTATTTCTTGGCGACGAACAACGACGGGCGCACTTTGCGACCAGTGAGGGCTCCCATCCCTTGCGACACAAAACGCTTGTTTCGCTCCTCGATCATTTGCTTCTTGAAATCCCTCACCTCATCCGTGATCTTAGCCCCTCCTCTATGTCCTTTTCGCTTCTTCTTTCCCCCCTTGTCATCCGCCACAGCGATAGTGAACACGCCATTCTTGATAGTCGACACTCCCAGGGCACTATCGTACTCAAACTTGGTTCGCTTACCCTTCCTTTTCTTTACCTGAAGCCCATCAAACTCTCGCGCCGCCTCCAAAATCGCTGTTTCCTTCTGCTCATCTAGCACAACCTCGTCGTTCATAGCCTTCAGAAAATCCATAGGCAAACGCTCTCCCTTACGCTTCCTAGACAGAGCAGCTTCCCTTTGCGCCTCTATTTTTACTTTACGTTTTTCCTCTTCTTCCGCACTCTTTAACTTGGCTTCCTGTA
>LUCW03000635.1:35000-37500 GCA_001586965.3 Sphaeroforma sirkka
CGTGGAGGAGAAAAACACAAACAAATGCACACACACGCAATCACGTATCCACCCATATATATATATATATATATATATATATATATATATATATATACATGCATACATAAATACATGCGTTGCATACATACATACATACATACAGATGAATATATATATATATATATATATATATATATATATATATATATATATATATATATATGTGTGATGATGTGTGAGAGAGAGAGAGAGAGACACACACACACAATAACATATATATATACATAAACATATATGTATGTATATATGTATATATGTATGTATATATATATATATATATATTATATATAATAATAATATTATATATATGTATGTACATGTATATACAATATATGTTATATATAATAATATATCATAATTTAACATACAATATATATATATATATGATTCTATATATACATGTTTATGCATGCACATGTACATGCACATAATTTATATATACATACATACATACATACATATAATTTATAAAATATGTACATATTATATTTATACACAAAATGCACAATTTTATATACATATATGTACATATATAATCATACATGGACATATATAGGCGTAATGGAGAAAAAACATCAACACGCACGCACGCATCATAATATTAATATATATAATAATAATATATATATATGTATATATATAATAATATATATATGTATATAATATATATATACATATATATATATATGTATATATATAATAATAATATATATATATATTAATATATATATATATATATATATATATATATATACATATATATATATGCGCATATATATATATATCATATATATATATATATATATATATATATATATATATATATATTCTTATATAATTGATTGCATCAAATGCTAGTGATGCATTGATCAATAGCATGTCTCTGTGTTTTAATTTTATTCGTATTTATATACGAATACACGTCACATACACACACACCACACACGCACAAAGACACCCCATATTAGTAGTGTCGCTTTAATCACTAATACAGATAATTCTACTATTTGTAACTATTTACGTGTGTGCATACACACACACACATGTACATACATACATGCCTACATACGTTCGTTCACATACGCACATACATACATACATACGTACACATAAAAACACACACAAACACACGTGTATTACACACATGCGCGCACACACATACACACACGCGCACGTGCACACACACACACTCACACTCACACGTGTACACACACACGTGTACACACACACACACGTGTACACACACACACACGTGTACACACACACATACACACACACAAACACACACACACACAAACAATTGATGAATCATTTACTAGTGTTGTACCCTAATATATACATATATATTTAAAGATCTCCAACCGTTCAATTTGAGCAACATTCGAATAATGTGTCACTCACTTAACACAATATTGTACGAACACTGCGTTTATACACGTAATAATACAGCACTACGTATACAATAGCTACATATCGAAAACCACTACTCAACTTGCACGCTTTTCTTTCCGGTAAGACTCTTCCTCATACGACGCAACCGTACAAATGTTGAAAATGCTCAAGGTTGTAAAAGTCCATCCACAGTTTAATTGTAATGTACTATCAATAATGCGAAATACTGCATAGCGATCTGGTATGCAAGTAACAACTAACAAATGTGTACATATGTAGCGCATATCATCTTGAAAATATGTACATAGCATTTGCGCATGGTAGATACATAAAGTACATCGGCTAGTTGGATGTTTGTGCTAGTAACCAGCCAGTATATGGCTGTACTGGCTATCAACCAATAGATCAAAGCGCTTAAAGATTGTTTTTGGCTCTCTGAGGTGGTGAAGGGCTGGAATCGTATCAATCAAAAGCGGTTCTAAGATATGACGTAGTAAAGTTTGACCACATATTTCAATAAAAACCCAATGTACTACAGACCTTGACATGCCCTTGACCTCATTGACTAATGAGATCTCTTTTTAAGGTCAAGCCTGACATTCTTGACGCATCTATTGAGAAGCCTGACACTACCAATAGAATCTATCTCTAAGTGTTCCTTGCATAAGTAAGATATCGGCCTTGGTTCGGGACCGGGCGGACTTTGGTCAGAGTTTGTTGAAAGTTGTATTTCTAGAAATAAATGTGTGTTTCTACACGGCCCTCTGGATAGGGTCTCGAGCGGAAATCAAGGTTTCTCTCTACAACGAAATTGAAAATTTAGCAGAGACCTAAATCCAGAAGGTCCCTGTGGAAACACCTAGCTTGTCTGGAGTTGTCGTGGTTTCTATTTATATATGTACAATCAAATAGTTGCCATAGATATTTCTTTGGGAGTAATCTATGGGCCAATGCCGACTAAGTATCATAAATAGTCACTAGCTGTTCAGGGGTTTGAACTTATGATAGATACTACTGATACATAAAGTGATAAAAATATGTATATATTGTCGAATATGTACAGTTG
>LUCW03000635.1:40000-50779 GCA_001586965.3 Sphaeroforma sirkka
TGTAGGAAGCCTACATATCGTTGTTCACACATACCCGCAAAGCAATGCAATCGCGCACTATATGTCCGGCAATCCATTTATTTTTTGTAGACCACGCGGTCAAAATCCAATTTTTATCATTACTACGACCATGCATTCGCCGACATGCAAATCATAGATTTTCCGCCAGTCAAACCCAAAGAATAGTAGCACCTTGTACGTTATATGTACTACGTCCTGAAGTGTATCGACGTGTTTGTCTCAGCAAACAACTACCATACGGCCAGTGCCACAATTCATGTTTTAAGTACAATGTACTACCTATCACACAGATTTATCGACACAGAAACGGGGGCCAGACTATTGAGTATCCTAGGGCCGGTACGCCAGAGAACGATGTGCGTATAGCATACCTATTCTTCATCGATACGACCGACCACTTTTTAGGAGTGCAAGAGGCGCTAGATATTCTCTACGAGACCAAACACACGTTTGTGATCTACATCACGCGGAGATCTCACTCTTCATTTCTCAAACTCATCAGAGAATACTACGAGGTGAGTGTTATAGGCAGAAGTATATATACACGAACAGTGTGTTGGGTATAACCTGTGATATGTACATACTTTGCTTCTCGCTATTGCGCTCGTGTGCCTCGGACAGACTGTTCTACAAATGCCAATTACTTCTATGTTCTATAAACTTGATATGTGTACCTATTATTGTATTGTCTGTATGTGCGCATGTATTTCACAGTTTTGCAGTGTATGTGGACAACGCATGATCTCATTTTTGTGGTATCGATCACGAGGTTGCACTGCTCCGACAGAATCTTCCATCTGTCGACTACTCTTATCTAGGCACGTAATGACATGAAGTCTCGGTATAGTGGTTAAAGTCCAGTATTAGATGACATCGCTTAGACCGGACCTGATGTGATACTTCTCGCCAATCCAACCTTTCGATGATAGTATACCTGATCTGATTAGGTAAATTTTTTCAACAAATTCAGAGATCAGTTTAAAAAATCACCTACATATAGTTATATGTACCATCTCAATATCATTCAGGACCTTGAGAACGTGCGCGTGATGCGTGGCCGAGAACTGGCCGTCGAAGGTACCGAACTTTCCGACCCCGACAAACAAGTCTACGAGTACGCCATCTCTGTGGGTGGGTGGGATATTGCGATTAACCTGTGTGGCCTATCCATGCCCATAAAATCACCGGTACGTATTTGTATCTCAATGTAGTTGGTGATTCTAATACGTTACGGTGTGCGATATTTCGTTGCGGTTTCTTCTCTGCGTATAATATTTGTAGTTTGGTGTGGATGATGGATGATATTTGCTGTTATTGACTGTTGTATTAAGATTAAGACACCATTGGTATCAAGTGATTGATCTATGTGTTTTCAATAGCTATTTTTTGGCTCACATTAGCCGGTATGCGCCACGGTTATTAGTGGATCCTTTTATGTATGCAAAAGCAGACCACTCTATAGTTTGTTGATCTCGCTAAACGTGTCCGCATACCGTCTTAACTAAATTATACAGGCGGAGATCGCACGCGAGATCGTGACCAAGAAGGGCGTGAGTTTCGTATCCAGTTTTAATGTTAAGGACAATCTTGGTAAGATTTTTTTCTTTCTTCGTACTTTTGCTATTTCAGACTGTCTGGAAATGAGGAAAATAAGTGACTTTATGCTGTATCGCCCGTTTGTGGCAAACTAGTGGGATAACTGCAAGCGTTTTTGCTGCTCTAAGTGTCTGATAGATCGTTTCTTAAATTTGCCTTAGTTTCTAATTTCGACCAACTTATTTCCAATTCATATTGACTATCGATGCACACTCGCAGAAGGGTTCTTGGAACGCAATCCTGACACACAGATTCGCTGTCTAAATCAGGTACGCAAGAGCATTACTTTTACAAAAGCATCAACAATTTGGCGGGTCATTGCTATTTTGTTACATTTAGTAATGTAGTGATTCTGATGTCGTATCCGTGACAAAAAAAGGCACGGTTTTATTTCTTGATACCATATGTGGAATTAGGGGTAGATGGCGAGAATGATGAGCAACGAATTTCAGTCTAGTGGATAAAATCTAGTTTATGCGACAGATATACAAGTAGTGTTCCTTATTTGTCCTCATATTAACGTGCATGCACATTTACGTATGTACGCAATAAAACCTGAACATTCACCATGGTCGAAAATAAGTATCATTTCGATGTAATTTATCTGAACAGGAGTGCTCTCAACTGGAAAATACTCCCAACAATCTTCCCTTGTATTTTGGTAAACGATGGGTAGCGTTGTCACCAGATTTCACTGCATACCTTGTGCAATATGACGATATGGCGGACTGGTCGACCTTCCTGTCCACTTCGCGCAACGATGTTTGTCTCACTCAGGTAGGTAGATTTATCCCAGGGAGAGTGTGTGTGAAGTGGTATATTTCTATTAGACCACCTCACCATACTGGTTCTTTGGATAGTCCCCTTTGAACTAGGTTTAGCTCTCCGTTTGTGTTTCTAAGTCCACGCATAGTTTGACATTTGCAACCGCAAAGCGCGGTGCTCGTCATTGGCCAGAGAAACTTAAATATATCGTGTGTTTGTAAATATACACCCTGTGATGTTGAAGTCTTAAAACAAACACTCTGTTGTTGCGATGTATTCATACCGCCACACAGACGGTACTTCGCAACTCTGGCTTCGCATGGGAAATGTTCGACCCGATGCTTGACAGTGCGCCCTCTGCAATGCTATTCCCCGGGTTAGTAGACAATAGCGATGATAATGCGAATATAGACAATGTCGCAAATACGGAGAAAAAAATGCTAGCGACCGCTAAAGGTTTGTATTCACTGCAAAGAGAGACGTTGAACATAAGTGGCTTGGTGCCACCATGGTTTGTGAGGACAATCAAACCGGGACACACTCTTAAACACTTGATTTTGGGTAATCTGCTGGTCAAACAACAGAGCCAATGAGTGCACTATGTCATGTGTATGAAGTCCAAATGGGGCTTGCGCTGTCAATGAGTTGTGAATCAACTCACATTTGTATCGAGGAGGGTTTTTTGCAACCTCGTTCATCGGCTGTATTGCCCAGTTTTATACCCTAATCCGTAAATCACTTTACATACATAGCTGTTATGTATCGCAAACGTATGAACTGCATATTAGCGAAATAGTGTAAAGCAGGAAAGCTCACAACGCATACAACGTGTAATAGCCAAACATACGACCATCTGAGCACTTTCACATCACAAGAGCGGCTTGAGTGCTTCATACCACTGCATTGTGAAAAACCACTGCATTGTGAAAAGATCTCGCCACTGCGTTACGCACAGTAGCAACGCAACAGACTCGTGTACAGTACGGACCTAGTCGGGGCTCGTTCTATGTCAGTTTGAGCAATGTGGCCTTTCAAAACGGATTAGACGATATTGTGGGTAGCTACAGTGTGTAGGAATTGCTTATTCAGTGACCTTTGTCGTGCAGTGTTTGCTTTATCATCAGCACTGCTCGGTAACACCTCGCGCAACTGTGGCGTGAAATGACGATGTAATAAGTGTGGAATATGTGATGGGAAGAAACATCGATCCCAGATCTTCCAGGTCAGAATCGATATGTTTTCCACTCAGTCGTCGTATGTTTCTGCTTCTACGAAAGGTTGAGCATAGCAGTCATGAGCAGTATACTTGTGGCTTCGGAAGTTGTGCAAGTATGCCTAAGCGAAGTTAGGAGTTTTGGGCGATCTTCTGCTGGTTGCATAGTCGAGTGTGTCTCCGTTGACAATTACAATATATGTTTAGGGGAACGTGCGAGTGCATCTAGTGATCCGGCTCATGGGCTTGATTACTGCCAGTTTTTCCATGTGGATTAAAATGATGTATAAATCGCGTTTCGTAGCGGATATTGATTGTGCCCTGCGGGGGGGGCAACCGGAAACCAGAAATAAGAGATATACAGAACAGGTTTCTGGCCAACGTGAAGATACGGGTCGCGCATACATCTTTTACTACTGATATTCTACGAGCGTGACGACAGTGAATAAAATCGCTTAGTGATCCCCGACGAGTCTACAAATATGTAAACAATGAATCGCGAGCATTTGTAGCTGAAGCAGACTAGCGCATGAACTGCGGCGATCTATTCAATCATATACAGTCAAACATAAACTTTGTGTTTCCACATATAAACATGAGTTTCACATCCAGTTGGTGTACACGCAGCTAAAACCCAATTTGCTTATGTTGGATCACCTGCCGTGCGGTCATGAGTACACGAGTTCGTGAAGCGCAATCAGAGAATGCTAATAACATAGGGCGAATTTTGCAGTTAAGCTGATACGGAGCTTTCGCATTATGGCACCTCAGATTCGACATGTAGACCTTTGTTCTTTGCCACCTATCCCAATAGAAGCGCACGTTATTCCGGCCGCGGGTTAAATTGGGGATGCTTCTCGATTATTGGCACCAATGTGTACACTACACACAGCACAACTCTTGATAGTGCCAAACACAAGGTAGTGGTGTATACAGGACATTGATACGAGATTCAACACAGAATTCAATCGATCAAAAGGTGAGCCCGTAGAACAAGTGACAAACGAGTGCTTCATAGCGAGCAGTGGAAAACAAATTTTCCGGATCAAGGAATAGTCACTTCTCGAGTGAAAATGTTTTAATGAATAGCTACTCATACTTAATCATGAACCCAAGTCAGCGTTCAATTCGCACACTAACTCTGGTCCCGAAACCCCTTCACGCCTTTAATCCAGAAGACCAGGGCTGCCGACAGACAAATTCCCGAATAATTTAGCACAAAAACCATCATAGAGATCACAGCCCCGTCCCTGGCCCGCACTGTTTGGCACCAAGTGATATGAGAAGTGGTTGTCATAAGGAATAGCAATCGTTTCATGTACAGAAGATATGTCACCGCTCGATGATTCATAATATGCAATTGTTGAACCTTAATCGGAACTGTCTGAATTATGATATCATTAACGGAATCGATTTTATAAAATTGCACATATCAATTACATCCAGTTGGCTTGATTTGTTACACCAGAAAAAATCTTTTCGCACTTGTCTGTATATATTAAAGTCATACACATGCAGCTTACCCAGATCAGTTGTCTCGTGTTCGAAGTGTGACCACAGAAAGAGTCCCAGTGACAAGTTCATGGCGGACCCTACTATCGGCCGCAGCATGGAGGCAGCCAGCGCAACACCCACCTGGAACGCATGTCATAATAAACCATACGACAGTTGATTGATGCGTGATGAATGCGTGCTGTGGTGTAAAGCACTATTTTGATGTAGTATCGTAGACTAAATGTGTTATAAATGACTCAAACAGATTGAAAAAATCACAAGGAGTACGTGCATAGACTGCGAAAAATTAGACCTCCAACATCGTTAAAGTTAATAGCACAATAACGCGGGGAATCGTTCCCTTCATTTCCCAGCAAACGCCTGCAATTTCCGACAGAAGAATTATTATTGCTAGACGAGAGTCAATGACACTAGAAAATATGCACACAAATAACAACACGCGTTGATGAACAACGCGCAATCTCCTTTTTCAATCGCTTTCGCGTTACAGTTTTAAGACTCATCTTTTCAAATACACATCCCGTTCTAGTTGCACAATTCGGTACACAAGTCCTCCAATGGATATAAATAATTGTAAACAGATAAGCGCCATGTGTCCACGTTCATAGACACATAAACGTGCGCAATACCAGTTTCTCCTGCATCGGTGCCCCTCCTGTGTACGAGATCCCAACAGCGACACCTGACGGGATCGATATCGCACTGCAACAATCAAGATAACAAAATAAATAAATCAAACGCTTGTCTTTCTAAACTGCCCTGAACATAAAGGGCAAACCTAGAGTAGTTCCGAGCGCAAACACTTTCGCAATTGTGTTGTCTAAACTTTGAGCGAATAGAATTGAGATTCGTTGGTCAACAACGATACAGCATTCTACTTTCGCGAGTTCCTATGAGAAACATCCGTCTTTAATAGCAGTGAAAAACATAGCACGGGAATACCGCCACAATCATCGAACATCAACACATACATGAGCTATCTAATGACGAGAGATAGCACCACGCCTAGTTGTGAGCAGCACATATCTCACATTTCATATTTCAGTCCAACAGGTGAACACAATCACATTCACTTAAGTAATACAATGAGTGTATAACTGATTTCTGGCTCAGATGTAGCTGGATGTGTCTGGGTTGCTAATAGGTTTACAAGCCAATAATCTCTCCTCACTCAAGTATATATATAAACGATCAATAATAGTATCTAGATAAATGTACAATAAAATAAGGGCATGTTTTATTTGTGATTTGGTAACCATGCTGTAAAAATCAACCTACCAATTGAGCAAGTCAGTGATCTTTCCGGAGCCATAGAATGGCCTGTGTATGTACGTATCATGTGTTGCAATTGCGTACATGCCCATACACCCACAGATCCCCACCAGGAATCCGCCGAGAAACGCGATGCTGACCAGTTTAGCTAATAGGCGCACGACAGAGAGATGATTGGTACACCGCGAATTAGCAATCGAGAATACGGTCATACATGAGTCAGGGATAAGCTTGCAACCGGGTCAGAGAAGGAACTAAAGCCATCTATCGACCTATGAGATATCAGAAGCAGCTACTTAGCGTGTGTATCATGGACGACTTCAGTCATCGGCAGAATCTCAGTAATTGACATGTGTGAAGAGACAAGCATCATCCGTACAGCGTGCAACACAGCGCTGATAAGGATGTGAATGAGAGCGAGTGTATATGCCCTAATAGACTCACCCAAAAAATAAACCCGCAAATACATATTCGATTCCAACATAACATACCTTAATCAGAATGCCTCCTACAGCGTGCTCATAGTTCAAAACTCGCAACATTGTTTGTAGATTGCGTATCACGGCAGGGAAATAGAATCAGGACCACGAATCGTTATTTGATGTAGTCCCCGTAACACCCACACATACCTTGGCGTTCCAAACTTTTCTGTACAACGACAGTGTCTCCGGTACTAATCCCCCAAACACATCCTATTTTGGGAGATTGAGCAAAAGAATGATCATGTATATTTGACATCTTTAAATTGTCAAGTGTTATAATGTCAGATTGAGTGAAACTTGTCATCAAAATGTGTTTAGTTCATAATGTCAAAAGTCAGTTCGAACTACATTTCAATAATCAAGTGCATATAGCCACACTTTAATGTACGTTATAGCTCAATCACGCAAAAATAGTATTTTGGTTCATTTATCAGTATCGCACGAAAATTTATAATCCTTATTCTGCAACAAACTATCGCAGACATTTGGCTATAATGAAAATAACTTCATGCGGCAATTCAATTTATTTAGTACATAAATCCTGAACTCGCTTTTAAGTGTAACGCAAAATAAGTACAGTTAAGGGGCCAAATATCACAGTTTTCACGGACCAACACATCCGGAAGATCGTTTTGCTGATTATCGTACCGTACGCACAAAAGTCAAAAGTTAAATAGAAGAGAATCATTAAACAACTGAGATTGGGCTTAAAGTTTCTTATAGACCTGAAGTGAATAGGCCAACCGGAAAAAAGGGGTGTGAAGGGTCTGCAAATTTCGGCAGGAGCACCTAACAGCCACTCGCAGCTACAAGATTGGTGACCCTGACACCATCCTAACAGACAGATATAGCCACGTCTCAACACTCCACAATACTAGCTGTCTTGTGTTGTGTACATGATAATATTTCTGACAATGTTGGCACATCTCCATAGGGTAGAGTAAATACGTACCGAGAAGTGGAACCATCAAGGGACTGATCAACATGGACGCGACGATAAAAGGCGTGCTCTTGCTCAGGAGGCCGATGGCATTGAGCATGGCTCCACATAGCGTAAGTGCCACGATGTCAAAGGTCACGTGGTTCTGGTGCGTATCCAATGAAGTCAGGTACAAGGGTTACAAATTCGTTGGGGACACAGTAAGCGGGCTGAAAGAAAATTGTATCACTATACAGACTGTTGTACAGTACAGAATTCCCAACTACTAACGCTCTGGGTGTTTACATTAATAAACGCCTTCTCACAGGCAGTCAAGTGATATGAGAGACTGATAGAACAGACTTGAGCACCATTTTCGCAGACACATACAAAACTAACGAGATATTCGTTGAAAACTAAATACAGAAGTGTAAGATGACGACCACGTCCATTGACAGAAACCGCGCCTTACTCGAGTCGAGCCAGGCAACCTTGAGCTCCAAAAACGTGCGCTGAAATGTTCAGATTTTATGTAGCCTACGAGACTTATATTCGCGCGCACATGTACGGAACCCATCGTCGACTCAATTCGACACGGCACTCGCTAATAAACTATTCCGTACCAGACTGGGGATCTAGCCAACACAGACGCACACACCCGGCTCAATCCGACTTTTCATAGCACCTCCTCAACGCCCAGATGCTATCTATGAAGCACTAAACAGGACGCAGCAATTGTACAAAAAACGTATGCATTTGAATACTTGGCCAGATATTGTACAACGCCAAAACACGTACAGACCTATAAAATTGCGACCTAATAGTGTTTAATTTTTCTAAGTCTCTCTGTTTTGGCATACTTGCACTCTTGATTGCCGTAAAAATTTGCAGACGTTCGCGCCAAAACAGTTACCCTCAAAACCGCACATGGGCACTCACCCGTGATTCGATCTTACGCAGCACCTCCGAGTCGCTCAGGTGCTTGGCGTGCTTGGGCCACCACGAGACACTCTCGTCACCACCTAGGCCAAGGACATCCTCTACATCCCCATCCTGGGCAAAGGTATCCCACACAGCGATGTATCCAAACTTCGACCCTACACCACACGCCGTGAGCTGTGTAATGGCTCGCTGCGCATTATTTTCAATACAGTTGAATCGGATGCACCCATTCGTGGTGTGGTCTTGAGGTGAGGATGATCTGTATGAATGTACAGAGATGCCACAACGAAATAATAAAGTTGATGAGTTTTCTTGATATAAAAAGGTATACGCTGCTGAATGGTGAAATTACATCTCAGCACCTGCAAATGAAATGTTACAACAAACGCAAGGCCAAAACGTCTCTACGTAGAAAAACCCGTTCAGATTAATATGAGCACAATCAGACGTCCGTTTTAGATATTACATTCAAGCTCCGCGTGCTTATGAAAATTTTGTTGCAAGTGTATTGATTATAGCAGAGGATCTGATATCTCGGTTAAAGCATTATTAACATGGGGTTGGGATAGATCACTTGAGACTTCTAACAGAAATACACCATAATAGTAATAAAACTTGAGGACTTTCGGATACATACTTCGGACTATCGTCGGGGAAGAGTATATTCTTGCCACTGTTACTTGCGTTGCAGTAGAGTGCATCCTCGACATGGCATGCATTCGATTTGTACGATACAACGGCATCGTCAGACGTCAGCATGCGGTTGCGATATGAGGGTCTCCGTTTATTCCTAGCACCGGCTGTCTTTCTGGTGCATGTAGCATGTGCATTATCATCAGCAGTATGCTGTGTGTTGACGCAGTTCACCACCTCTTCGTATGTATCTTCACTTACATACGCAAGGTCATGCTCGGCTGTATCTCCGTTCGGTTGGGTTTCAAAGACTGCACTTAACAGCCGAGTAGGGCTCTGCGCTGATTGATGCGGTGTGGGCACGAACACGGCCTGCGCAAACCCCATCCGTTGCACACATTGTATTGCGGTTTGCAAGTGGTGCCGTGGCACATTGACCTCAAACGATCTCATTCTTCGAATTTCAAAAACCGGATACTATAAAGATAGAAATGACTATTTATATACACTTTTATATTGTGTATGTGTATATATAAAAATCATCTGTATATGTGATCTGAGCGAGTGTGGACGGATTATACTATACCATGGAGCAGGACTTAGCGCAATCCAGCGCACGGTCTCGTCAGTCTATACACTACTATTTCACCCTTCCCATGGTCATGGTTGAAATTTCTAGTTATTTCCGGAGCATTCGATATATGTGGCTGTCTTATAATATCTCGTCTCATGGAATATGTCGTTTATAAATTACGTACTGCGCTTAAGGTGCACCATACTGTACACACAAGAAACTACTAACTAGCCCAAGCCCCCAAGCCCAAATATCATCATCATTGATAACAGATTCATTTTTACAAATTATGTACTTTTCCATCCGATAGTCGCATTGCAGTAAAGTGCGCATTTTGATCACACACCAATCAGCAGCTATTTTCTAAATATTCCGTAGAGAAATGTAATCTATTGCATCATGCATGCGGTGATATAAAGGGGGGTCAGGGTAACTTTTATGTTAAAATCATCGTCATTCAGGGATCGGCCGTTGTCATCTAAAATAGTTTAAGTTACATATGATCATCGCACTAAATTCTAATACAGAACACCTACATTTAAAATTAAAAATAAGATACAATATTAAAATTTAATACATACCTGGAGCATCCTCGAAATGTTACAGGTTAAAGGTTGTGGTTATCGACTAATATCTACACAAGGTCTGGTTTTCGATTCATAAAGGCTGTGGATATCATCACTGGGTCAGAATGTTTATATTAAATTAGGTGGCTTTCACAATAGACCATTAAAAGTTTTGGCGCACAGTATCAGACGCATAAAAGCACGTGCAAGTGTTGAAACCCCTATCGTAAAACCCCAGTGCAAATCAACAACCCAGCAAAAAAAAAAAATGATTGTAAAGC